>JARVGS010001636.1:9643907-9664476 GCA_031762315.1 Hypsolebias antenori | reverse complement strand
GCTCGACTGCCTGGCTGACATCAGGGACTGGATGGCTTTAAATTTCTTAAGTTTCAATGAAAAGAAGTCTGAAGTCACGTTGTTCCTCCCATTGGCATGATCACGAACCACTGCATCAACCTTTCTGCTCTAGCCCTGTCAGGAAAACGAAAAGTCACTAATCTGGGAGTGATAATGGATCCTTCCATGAAACTCAACAGGCATGTAAACATGATTGTTAAATCCTGTGCTTTCAACCTGAGGCGACTGTCTAAGCTGAAGCCCATATTATCCAAAAATAACCTGGAGACATTAATACACACATTCATTACATCTAGGCTTGATTACTGTAATTCACTCCTGTTTGGTATCAGTCAGACCATCATTGCACGATTACATACATACTGAGTATTTGTGGCATTGAAAAAGTACCAATAATGTCTACACTGTTTGTTTTTGTTCCCTGTCATGGAACGAAGAGGAAATTGGAATAATGTCTGTCCATCAAGCTTGTGAGCTTGATAACTTGAAAAATAAGTGAGGTACAGACTAGGTATAAGAAAGGTCAATAATTGTTGCTACCATATATGTATATACTATATGTAAACAGGCCAGCCCATTTATTTCAGGAAATTATGCTTTCTAGTTTTATATTGCTCAAAAATATAATTTCCTCAGTTGATTGGAGTGGCTGGTGTGGTGGCAGAAGATTAATCAGTGCTGTTCAAAGCCACCATTGGCCACCCCATAACTTTTCCATTGCATCTAGTCGTGGATAAAATTGCTCCCTCCACTGGCAAGGATTCATCACCCCTAACCACTTGAATAACTTATTAAGGTCTGCTTACATTACCTGTTCAGTTCCAGTCCAGAAAAACACTCGTCTCAAAAACTGCAAACAGTTTTTGTTTGTATTTAATGATCCTCATTAGTCTTTACTGCAGTAGAGACTATTCTTCTTGAGTCCATACCCACAAATATTACAATACACAAATATTACAAGGTTGCAAACATTACAACTCAAAATCTCAAACGGACAAGACACAAGAACAAGTTGTTTACAACCATTCCAAATATTGTCAAAAGAAAAGAATACCTAGTCTGGTAAACCATGTCTGTTAGAGGAGGGTAAAAACTTTGAGAAAAGGCTACAAGGTTTATGTAAAGTCCAAATACTATGTAAAAAGAAAAATAGAAGACTGCATACTAGTTTATCACTGACCTTCATTCATGACAGGCTGATGCATGAAGTTATGAGTTATAAAATGACCTTCTCTTCTAAAATCCCTCATCGATGGGCAACATCAGTGTTGTTTAGTCTCAGTAGCACTGTCTAGTCACATGATGTGTTCCTTTATAAGACCAACTTCTCTGCCCATCATTCATTCCAAAACATTGGACATGAAAGATGTCTGAGATGGTGTTGTGAGTTTGGTTTGGACTTAATTCAAAGACGAGGAGATCAGAAAATAAGCAGTCAGCCTGAGTGTAGCGAAACTGAGAGCACTGGCACAAAAAAGAACACCAAGAAGATGGTGAGTGAAATCATAATAAGGTTCTTACAGAAGAATGGCATTGGGAGATCACTAGTGGAAGAAGTGAGGCAATATGATGTTGGTGAACATCACCCGACCAAACCTGTTTTCAACGTATGTTCATTTTCTTCATGTTTGACTCATGCAAAAAGAATTTCAAACAACGCCAACAGATATGTCAAAATACAAACCAGTGTGTTCATATCCACTGTTGACACATGTAGCTTTTTTTTTTTCATCATCACTGACTCTCCCTCTCTGGTCTTCTTCCAGGACTATGACCTGAGCCAGCTGCAGCAGCCCGAGTCTCTGGACCACATCATTAGTAAGCCATCAGGGGTGCGCAGGGTGGATGAGAGGCCTGTGATTGCTGAGTCGCAGTACCCTGTCAGACCCAGTCTGCCCCACCCAGGAGACATAGGAGACTTCATAAATGATGTAGGTTTTAGACCAAAACCTTTTCCTATAGCATGCTCAAAAAACAGAAACTCTTAGAGATTTGGATGGATTGTTTTTCATAATTTGGTGCTTCTCTGACAGCTGATGTTATTTTTAAGGTTCATCTTTCATTTCTTTATAACTAATAAGTGTTTGCCTCTCTATCAGCATTCAGGCTATGAAAGATCATTAAAAACCTTATGGTTGGGTGGACCAGATAAGACCAGTTTATTGCATTTTTAAAGTCTTGCACCCTGAATCTGTTTTCCCATGTGGAAAATCAGTTCCTCCATTATGTTGTTCGTGAATAACAATAGGTCTTTGTTTACTGCAGGGCCTCTGTGCCTTTTTGTGAACTGGGAAAAAGTGCAAGTTAATAATTTAAAGGAATGTGTACTGCACACCACTTGATTACAGTAGTCCCTCACTTATCGCTGGAGTTACATTCCACACACCACCTGCGACAGGTGAAAATCTGTGAAGTAGGGACATTATATTTATATATATATGTTAAGGCTTTATAAACCCCACACTCTTTCAATGTTCTGAACAATGTTCTAAACGCTCTAAAAGAGCATAGTGAAAGAGAGCAGACAGACTGATGCTACGGTTACTGAGCCAATTAGCACCATGGGGGCAGACTGGCCATCGGGAGCACCGGGACATTTCCTAGTGACCAGGTTGCGCCTGTTGTGTGTCTCTGCGCTGCTATGACAGACAGCCTCAGAAAGAGAAAGGAGGGGGCGGGGTATGTCTTTCCCCATCGCTGCTGTGGGAGCTTCAGTGAGGTGGATGCCTGAGTCAGTGGCAGGGATTGTTTATTTAAACCCCTCGGCGATCACTGAGTGAGCCAGGCCATCAGGAAATGTCCCGGTGCTCCTGATGACCAGTCCGCCCCTCAGCACAATGTTCTGGTTGGTCACCTTCTATCAATCAGCCAATCGTGTGTCGTGTACAATCTTACGTTAAAAACCCGCAAAAGAGTGAGTCCATGAAAGTCGAACCACAAAATATCGAGGGACTATTGTATCTTGCGTTAATAATCATAACGACATTAGGGGCTGAGATGGGGTAGAGGCAGGCACCCGAAAGTCCCAGGTTTGATTCCCAATAATTGCGCATCTCGTGGTCTCTGAGCAGGACACCCTATCCCTAATGGCTCCCCGGGTGCTTTCAATAGCTGCTCACTGCTCCACCTGGAGGTGGATGGGTTAAATACAGAGAGCCAGTTCCACCATTGTATGGGAACATACAATGATGACAGTACATTATTATTATTATTATTATTATTATTATTATTATTATTATTATTATTACTATTATACTTTTTGGTCAAACCATGAAAATGTGTGTGACCTGTTAGTGCTCAGAGTGTATTTTAGGTATGATTCAAAGATTAACCATTTAAAATCACTTTTATAAGATGGCAGGGGATTGTGTAGACTGCTGAAGAGCCAATAGTTATAACTACTATCATAATAAATTATGTTATTGCAAATATGCTTGAGATGTTGTGAAAATATTTGAGTCTGTATCACCTGATACATTGACGTTCACAATTGTCCTCAATACAGTTTTCTTTCTTTATTTTATTTCTGTAGGGTCTGAGAGCGGCCGACAATGACCCCACTGCCCCTCCTTACGACTCCTTGCTGGTGTTCGACTACGAGGGCAGCGGTTCAACCGCCGGCTCCGTCAGCTCGCTCAACTCCAGCAGCTCAGGAGACCAGGACTACGACTACCTCAACGACTGGGGGCCTCGCTTCAAGAAGCTGGCAGATCTCTACGGTGGCGGAGACGATGACTGAGAGTGGAGCAGAGGGGTGGAGGACTGTGCAAGGCTGTGTGGGGGGTTAGGGGGGCTCAGAAGAGGTGGTAGGGAAAAAAATGGAAGAATGTACCCTCACATGGGCTGCAGTAGTCGGCTTGAGGCGACCAGGCCCGCAGCAGTGAACTCTGCTCTGATGCAACTGTATTCTGGCTTTATGGTTTTAGTGGCAAGTTTGTAGTGTGAAACTTTATTTTTTAATTTTTTTTTTTGTTCTCTCGCCGCGCTGGACCTGGATTTCTCTGGGGACAAATCAAGGCGGTCACGAGAGCCACGAGTAGTGAATCTGTGCTTTGATCGATTGTTCAAACAAAACTCTCTCCTCTGCTTTAGTCTCACACTGAAGAGAAGAATGTTGTCGGGACGGCGCTCACTGACTCTCTTTAACTCTGTCAACTTGAATTTCCTTAGAACAGAAGCACTGTCATTTTATAAAGTGCCTTTTGTGGTGTGTTTTTGTATCAGACTCCTGCTATCTCAGGATCGGTTGCCATTTGTGCAGTACTACGGAGGCGTGCTGCGCCCCCCGCCCCTCTCAGACCAGCCCTGCCTGTCTCTCCTCTCCCTCAGACAGCGTTGCACAGGAACAACCCCAGCAGCCCGGGAGGGAAGGACACAATCCAGGGGTGTCTATCGGACATCATAACATTCAATTACGGCCTGAAAGAAGCCAATAAGAGTACATGTGGGAAAACATCCCCCACCCTGCTCAGTTCACAAAAATCACCTAACACAGCTACATTTTTCTACATGTGGGGGTTTTATAGTTTACTGGAGAATGCTTGCCTTTTTCTTCTGTGAACTCATGGGTTTCAGAGACTTTGTGTTGAGACGCTTGCCTGCCCTGTTCGGTTTCATGTCGCAGACTCCACGGTGTAAAGCTTACGTAGGCATGGCCCGGTTCGTCCGACAGCGTTAGGAGAGCGGCGCCTAACGGAACAAAGGCGCCTGAGAGAGATTCTTCTGTCGCCTTGAACATTCCTGTTTTTAATAGGCCAACGAAACTTACTAAAAAGGTGCATGATCTTTTATTTTTCCTCCAAATGATTTACTCAAAGCACTCGTTACTCTGTGGTGAGAATGTGAAACTAGTCAACTGAAACTATATGAATATACTCTGTATAAAGACACTGGGAAAATAAAAAAATACTGTAAGATACGTATTTTTGAAGTACTGATTGCAGAAAGGTTGCTGCTCTCCCTTACAAGCCCTTTGGACCATTCATTTGTAAAATGTGAATCTGTTTTTAAAGGGATACTTCAGATCTTTGAAGTGGGTTTTGTTGTGTGACGATATAAATGTGTACCAAAGCATCACCGGTACAGTGCTCACCACTTCCATTTTAAAGCAGTTGATATTTTGCTAACAGCAGCAGAACAGAGCACTTTATATTCAAATTAACACGCGGGAGCTTAAAGAGCTGCCTGTTTAAAATCACCCGGTGGGAAAGTTTACTGGTCATCAGCATCAGAGCGAGACAGGAAGTATGGCAAGTACTTATTGAGCATGCATCAGGGTATGGCAAGTAGTTTTATCAAATAATGTACCTGTGTGAACCCTCTGTGGCAGACCAATTTGGTATTTATTTTATATTTTTGAAATCAAATAAATAATTTTCCTTCTTGTTGAGAAGCTCAGTGTGAGGGTTTACATTTTATTCATTCAGATTTATTTTTTATTATGCTATGCTGTTCAGTTTTTTTTTTTTTTATGTATGGGGTTTTTTATATTTAGCATCAAGTCTAGGTCAAATTAAATGAAGCAAAGTGTATCAGACTTTCACACATGGCCTGCAGGACACTATTTACAATTCAACTACAGTGTGGCTTTTTTAAATTTTAGACCAGGGTTATTCAACTGACAGCCCGGGGGCCAAATCAGGCCCATGAGTGAGCTCAGTTGGGCCCACCAATGGGTTCATTTTTAAATAAAACTAAAAACAAACTTTCTTAATGACAACTGCTGGATGTCCAGCCCCTGAGCTGCTGGCTTTCAGTAACTGTGCCCCCTGAGCAGTTTAGTTTAATAGTCCTGTTTTTGACCCTCCCCATTCGAGATGGGGGTTTCTGACTCTGCTTCATGGCAGAGATTTCGGTGGTTAAAAATAAATAAATAAATAAACAATAAAGGCCTTTTTTTCAGTTATACTGAATTATATCTCTATTACAAACGTTAAGAACATTTAACTTTGGCTCTTTAAACAAACTTCATTTGGAGAAATAAAGTTTAAATTCTGACCAGATTAGCTACTTTGTACAGGCTGTCCCCGACCTACGGCGTTTCGGACTTACGGCGCCGCCCCCAGTGATGTCATCACACCTTACGTTGTCTTTTTTATGCAACATTTTATGTTTTTTTCGATTTTTTTAGGGTATTTTGTTAGCTAACTGCTTGGAATCACATTAAAACGGCGTTCTAAGTACGCTGTTGATGTTTTGCATTGAAAAAAAAAACGTGTTTAAAAAGATGTTACGGCTGCCATGTGGCCGGCGCTCCGAGTTACCGCAAAATCGAGTTGCGAACGGTCCTTAGGTCCGGAACCCGTTCGTAAGTCGGAGACTGCCTGTATTTTATATTTTGTCTATTTCTTACATCCACATTGAGGCTTGTGTCTAATCTGTATGAGCTGCAGCTGCAGGAAACTTGTTGAACTGTGTTTTTGATTTCTTGCTTCAGTAACGGCCTTCGTTTACGAGCTCCGTGTCTGTGATGCAGCAACATGTTGTTCTGTTTCTGTGCATTATTAATGGTTTCTGTAGCCGTGGCGTCATAATGACGGGATTTACAGGTGAAAACCACCGAAGGCTCGGTGTAAAATGCACGGACCGCCACTACTTCCTGTCTGACGACGACTCGCTGCTGTGACTCATCGGCTTCTCCGACACGCGTGGCGACAGGTTGACCACACAAACCAGTTTGTTAAAACCAGTTCAGGAGTTCCCGTTCACACCTAGTAAATCCCTGACATCAGGAGGGCTTCTATATAATTTTCATTCAAAATATGCAGTTTAATGCTGTAAATAACTGAAAGTCAGGGTTCAGGTGACTTGACAGTAAAACTAGAACAAAGCCTCCGTGTGGAACCTGTTGAACAACTTTCTGGAACCGTGGATCTGTCAGTTCCTCCAAAATGAGCTTCTTCAGAGAAGGAAACGCTCAGATCACAGCATCCCAGCAAACAGCTCATAAACTTCAACGTTTTACTGTTTTAACTGACCGAGGTAACAAAACAGAAGATTATAAAGTCATAAACATGTTGAGATAAACACTGCACCGTTTTATTTGGTAGATGGATAGATTTCCATCATCCACTCATTTATTCATATTTATTTATTGGACCTGAAACACTCAGCCTGATCTGCTTCAGTGCTTTTATTAGGCTCAAATAAACTTCATGGATTTAAAGAGGAATAAATAAAAACGTGAATAAGTTGAAGGTAAAATGACTTCAGAGCCGCGAATAACACCCAAGCACAAAGTGATAATAGTCATATAATGAGTTTCATAGTCCACTTGTCCGTCTGACTGCATCGTGCTCGTTTAATCTTGGTTTCATTTTAAAGTTTTATTTTCTTACAGTCTACAGTTTATGAATAAAACCTGAATAATCACACGTAGAGCCTGGAAAGACGGTACACTTGATCAAGTCTAAAATAGTTCATGAAAACAAAGCAGCTATTTTCATGTGATCATTTCATGACACCAGAACTATGGGGTAGAGGCAGGGCAGCCGACCTGGGACCACAAAGTTGCGGTTTGACTCCCAGCCATTCCCACATGTTGTGGTGTCTCTGAGCAAGACACCTAATCCCCAACTGCTCCCCGGGCAGCTTACGTAGCTGCCCACTGCTCCGCCTGGGTGTATCTCACGTGTGATGGTTCAATGCAGAGAACTAATGTCTTCATTGTATGGGAACATGCAATGGTGACATCTCAGACGTCCCTTCCCTAAAGAGCTACTTCAGCTCATTTGCATTCAGGTTTTCAATAATTATATTTTTATCTGTTGTAGCTCTTTGAATAACTTTAGTTGAAAGACAGAGTTTAAACAGAGGTTAACTTAGGTTTTGTTTGTTTTTGGCTTTATGAAGATTTTTCCTGCAGGAATGAAACCAGGCTGCACAGGAAGTGCTACAGCTAGTTATCAGCTGTGAGTTTTCAAAGAACCACAGAATTCCATGTAAAGTTTATTGTAAAGCAAAACTGACAGAGTGCAAGTTTATAAAATAGTTTGTTTTCTGCCATGAAATTTAAGTCATTTTAAGACGACAGCAAACAGACTTAATATCATTCAAAGAGCTATCTAAAACAGGTAAGATATTAATAAAGAAGTAAATGCAAAAACACTAATTTTAATACTAATAACTTGTTTTTTCCATTTCCTGACACAACCGGTGTATTGTATTCAGCACATTGTTTTTATGCTATTAGTGCTTAGCGTCTTTTTAGTTAACGCTTTTCTTAGTTCATATCTTAGATCTTATTACTGTTTTTCTTTTACATTTTATTGTTGGATGTAACTGGGACCCTCTGTACACAATTTTGTTCCACCACATGTACCACATGTGACGTGAACGACAAACTCTCTCTCTCAACCCATAAAAAACATAAAATGTGTGGCTCGGTTGACTTTTGGTAGCAGAACAATGTACGATGATTAAATTCACCAAGAAACTGTGACAAATGTCCACAGAGGCGTCAGTGGTTTTTGTGTGTGGATCTCCAGCTCAGACTTCAGAACCATCCTTCAGAGTCCAAACAGGTCACAGGAGGTTGGACTTTCCACGACTCAATGGCAGTTTTCACGTCTTTAACTCTTTTTACACAATCACAGCTGACGTTTACAGACTTTACTGCAGAATTTTCTGTTGTGTGATGAACCCCTCCTTTTATACTCCCCCTTCACCCCCAAAAAGGCGGGAATCGCTATGACAACCAGTGACTCAGCAGATTCTAAATGACCCCGGTGGCACTCACATTTCAGGAACAATATCCTTCATATTTATGTTTTTTGAAATATAAATTTTTCTGTTAGCTTCTGACGTCTCTGTTGTTGTTTGTAGTTTTTACGAAGTTTTTTAAGTTCTAAATAAACAAAAGAACAGATTCCTGAGGATGTTATAAACTTGAGGAATCTGTTCCTAGAGTTAAAATCTATTTTTAGCGCTCATGAAAGTACTTTTCATGCAAACAGATAAAATATTCTCTCAGTGTCAGTTTATTTAATCTGATCAGGATTAAGTCCGCCGACCTGCCGGTAATAAAGCGTTTTATTGAATTTATTATCAGATTTACGAGAAGCTCGGTGGTAAGGAGGACCTGCTGCAGATGATAAAATTCAACTGAACCATCTTAGGTCTCGCCCTTCATTCCAAAAATCAGCAGAGTCCGACCCAACCCTTGTACCTTAATCCTCCAGTAACAGCATTTCAACTCGTGATACGTCAACCAGAGGAGAGGAAGAGCTTCAAAACAAACCGACCGGCAGCCCAGGGCTTTACAAGCCGAGGCAGGAGATAAAATGACACCAACAAGTACACGCAGACACTATCAGCACTCCTTCTGTGCTGATCTGTGACTCCGACGTGTTAAAACCAAGTTTCCCAGCACAGTCGGTCCGTTTCACGACTCCGACACTTCGCCAGCAGAGCATCGCTCCAGCTCCTGGGGGCTCCAATCGGCTGAAAGCTGAGCTCCCGCTCTAATTTTGACATTTTTAAGCACTTAATTCAGCCAAAACAGGAAGTTCCCACCATGTGACTGTTAGAACCGTGTGAGGTCTGGTTTTACACGAGTAAAACTTGAACTTTTAAATCTAAAAAGAGCAGAAAAAGATGAAACGCCGTCTGAGCCGAGGATGAATCAGTGAGGACGAAACTGACGAGACGTTCTCCCCGAGAACAGCAGAAACACATTCAGGACAAAGAAACAGGACCGCTAGCTTTTTTTAGAACAAGTAGGAGGTTTTAGTGGTTTTAGTCTGATCTGCATGTGATTGTAGGCTGACTGAAAAAGAAGGAACTCCATGAACTGATGATGAAGACAGAACTTTAATGATCCCGCTGGATGGGAAACTAAACATGTTCAGCTACAAAATAAAAGTCCAGTTATTTTGTTTTTTAAACTTTCTTTCTGGTACCATCTTTTGCCGTTCACGGGTCAAGAAGTTCTTTGAGCTGAATGCACGTCTTCACACCGACCGTTTATCTGAGGCTTACTTTTTGTATTCCTGTCTGACGTGCTGGTGTGTGAAGCCCCTCCCCTTTTGAGAATCACTATTACTCAGTAGCTTGACGGTTTTCTATATTACCCAGCATGCTTTTCTTCCTCCTCTTTTTCCTTACAGGTCCTTCATGTCGTCTCTGATCAGATCTTTGACGTTCAGGACAACGCAGCCGAGGGTCAACAGGTAACAGGTAGAGAACTGAACCTGGACTTTCAAAATAAAACTCAGATACTCTTCAAAGTAAAATCCTGGCTCTATCATAGCTGATAAAAAGAAATAACTTTTGAGCTCTAGAGAAGAAAGCTGATGAGTTTTGGCACCCTCCGTTGTGTCTGCAGAAATGTTCCAGTTTTGATCTAATTTTCTTGTGTTTAAACTTTTATTTTGTGAAATGTTTTATTCTGAGAGTTTAACTAAATAAATCTGCGCTGTTAAATGTGAACTTTGAGTCCAGAGTTCCTGCAGAAGCTTGGCCTGATCTCTGTGGTCCCCTGGAACCATCTCAGGTGTTGCTCTCACTGTTTCGGCTGCACAACGACGGCTTTGTTCGGCTACTTATCCACGCCAAAATTTGCAAACATCACCTGCAGTTCAGCTGCTTCCTGCCGCGCTCCACCCTCACAGCTGCTTATCAGCCGCCATGCAAAACAATCGTCTGATGAAGGTCTTCTCACGGACCTTTAGCAGCGCAGGGTTCTGTTCCCTCACCTGTAGGAGCCGGCCAGAACCTCCTCACAGTCGATGATCAGAAACTTCTCCAGGACCTGACCCGAGAACTTCTTCCCACTCTTGGTGCAGTACGTGTCGCCGCAAACGCTGCGAATCCGCATGTTCTGCGCACACACACACACACACACACCCACACACACACACACACAGTTAGAGAAACAGATCAAACTCACAGCAACAGATCATCGGAACAGAACCAGGAAGAACCGGGTCTGTTCACAACTCAGCAGCACAGGGAGACATTTATTATAGAAAAGACTCAATAAATGAACTTATATTCTAAAAAATGACTCAAAAATGAAACTTTATTCTAAAAAATGACTCAAATTATCTTTACTTTAAAAAGATTCAATAAATCATCTTTATTCTAAAAAAATGACTAAAATTATCTTTATTTTAAAAAGATTCAATAAATCATCTATATTCTAAAAAATGACTCAATAAATGATCTTTATTATAAAAAGATTCAATAAATGAACTGTATTCTAAAAAATGAATCAATAAATGATCTTTAGTATAAAAAGATTCAATAAATGAACTTTATTCTAAAAATGACTCAATAAATGATCTTTATTATAAAAAGATTCAATAAATGAACTACTGTATATTCTAAAAATGAATCAATAAATGATCTTTATTATAAAAATGACTCAATAAATGAACTTCATTCTAAAAAATGACTCAATAAATGATCTTTATTATAAAAAGATTCAATAAATTAACTTTATTATTAAAAGATTCGATAAATGATCTTTATTATAAAAAGATTCAATAAATGATCTTTATTATAAAAAGATTCAATAAATGAGCTTTATTGTAAAAAAGATTCAATACTGGTAAATGATCTTTATTATAAAAAGATTCAATAAATGATCTTTATTATAAAAAGATTCAATAAATGATCTTTATTATAAAAAGATTCAATAAATGAACTTTATTCTGAAAAATGACTCAATAAATGATCTTTATTATAAAAAGATTCAATAAATGGTCTTTTTTTTAAAAGATTCAATAAATGGTCTTTTTTATAAAAAGATTCAATAAATGATCTTCGTTGGTCACATCTGTCTTTGAAGAAGCTCAGAAAACGCTCGTGTTCATTAAGACGATGATCTGAGTCGTCTCTGCAGGACAGACGAGGATTACCGTAACTGTTAACTGTTAGTAAACTGTTAGTTAACTGTTACTTACCATGAATACAGGGAAATGCATGAGCAAAATTTATATTTATTTTATACAGTATTTTATTTTAATTAATTAAATAGATATGTGTGTATATAATTTGTTTTTAAACAGAATTTTCATTCTAGTGAAATTTAACAATCCATCTAGGTCCAGATAAGACTTTGTTCGGTCCTGGAGCTGGACTGCTGTCTGTCATGTGGAGACCCTGTGTCTCAAGTCCCTGTGTCTCAGGACTCTGTGTCTCAGGACCCTGTGTCCCAGGACTCTGTGTCCCAGGACCCTGAAGACCCTGTGTCCCAGGACTCTGTGTCCCAGGACCCTGAAGACTCTGTGTCTCAGGACACTGAAGACCCTGTGTCCCAGGACCCTGAGGACTCTGTGTCTCAGTGAGGTGACCCAATAACTACATTTTAAATAGAGGTAAACGTTTCGGCCACAACGAGGTGATTTCTGGAACATTCTCTCTCTGAACTCCCGACGCCGTCTGAAGGTGAGGAGTCTTTCTCTAAACAACAGACCCGCTCCAGTTCTGTTCTACTCACGTTCAGGTGGGAGCTCTGAATGTCCAACGCTAAGCACATGTCCGTGAAGTAGTCGAGGTTCTTCTCGTCCAGCAGGATGTAGACGGGGACTCGGCGCTTGTTGGACGCCTCCATGAGGTCACACAGCAGGTCCACGTCGGTGAAGACGTCCATCACCAGAGCGATGACCTGCAGAAACGACGACGCGTGAGTCCAACAGAACCAGAACTTCTTTCAGAGAACAGAGCAGGTTTCTGGTGAAGGAGCGTTTGAATTCAGCAGCTGCTCTTTCACGTCCTTCACAAATTTTAATTCACTGAACATAAAATAAATATCAAATCCTGCAGCTGGATCAGGAATCGAGCTCTGACAGCATTCAAGGATTCAAGGTTCTTTATCATGTGGTACATGTGGTGGAACAAAATTGTGTACACAGGGTCCCAGTTACATCAACAAAAGTATAAAATATAAAAGAAAAACAGAAAAATATCTAAGATATAAACTAAGAAAAACATCAACTAAAGCACTATTAACATAAAAACAATACAGTACGTCGAACAGCAGCACGAACATGAGTCTGTGTGAGCAGATGAGCACGCATGAACACAGCAACATGAAACAGATCAGCAGCAACATGAAACAGATCAGCAGCAACATGAAACAGATCAGCAGCAACATGAAACAGATCAGCAGCAACATGAACAGATCAGCAGCAGCATGAAACAGATCAGCAGCAACATGAACAGATCAGCAGCAGCATGAAACAGATCAGCAGCAACATGATGTGATTCTTCACAGTGATTATCCTGGTTAGATGTTCATGAGTCTAACAGCGTCAGGGCAGAAGCTGTTTTCTGGTGATCCTGGTGTTCCAGAGTTTCCCAGTTCACAGCAGGCCTGGTTGTTCCTGAACTTGCTCTCCTCCTCACATTGGTCCAAAAGGGTTTTAAGAAACAAAGCAACTGGACTTGCATTCTGTTGAAGAATAGAAGAAAACCTGAAGACCACAGAACATAGACGGTGTTCAGTCACTTTATTTATTTATTCACTTTCTGGGTTTGTCCTGTCGTACATGATGATCGACACCAACCTTCTTACACAGATCTTCACTGCTTCCAAGGACTTTTCTTTTTGTTCGAGTCATGATCACACCCCAGTCAAACAAACTCTTGTACAATGTGGCTGAAACAAATAAATGGCCCAGCTGCAGCAGTCGATCGTCCTGACAGAAACCAGAGCAGCCTGGTCCTCTTCACATTCAAGAACTGTCAGCAGCATTTTTTAAAACGTAGGTGAACGTGTTGATTTGAGCCTGTATGTATCGTTTATATAAAAAAATCATTGCACCTGGAAGAAGATCTAGAAGGTTCATGCTCAGTGTGAGCTCTGCTCCTCAGGCTGTTTTCACTCAACCTTCATGTCGTTAGCTGTAAACTCATGATTTGATCAGACCATGTTCTACCTGTTCCTCAGTGAAGTCCTCCTTTACCTGCTGGTTTCACCTGTTTGCTCCACCACTGCAGAGCCGTGTATTTTATTATGACCAGTTCAAACATTTAACATTCTCACATTTTTACAGGATTTAGATTTGAACACGTTTAAAAACTGTTCAGTTTATCTCTGTTTAGTCTCACCGTTGCTCCTCCTTGACTGCGTTTCTTCTTTTCAACATCATCTCCAACGTCACAGGTCATTTTCCAGCTCACCATGTCCCTCCTTGTTTGCAGAGACTTCTGCTAAGGAGGGTCTGCTGCTGTGGTGCCAGAGGAAGACTGCCCCCTACAGGAACGTCAATGTGCAGAACTTCCACATCAGGTTGGCCTGCAGCGCCCCCCGTGGCAACAACCCGACACTGCAACCCCTTTGATCAAACAGTAGTTGTGTGTTCTGCTGTGAAGACACTGTTCTGTTGAAATCATCTGGTGTTTTCTGTTTCCTCTCCTCCTCGTGCTTCAGCTGGAAGGACGGCCTGGCCCTGTGTGCCCTCATCCACAGACACAGACCTGACCTCATCGACTACTCCAAACTGAGAAAGGTGACCTTCCTTTTCTTCTCTGGTCTATTATGCATGGCAGGGGGTGTCCAAAGTGTGGCCCGAGCGCCATTTACGGCCCTTGGAGTGATTTTGTGTGGCCCACGACTGCAATTAAAGAATGGTATAGTTCTGACCCACAGGCTTCAGAGGTTGATGCAGATGTGGACCTTCCTTAGATTTAATGGTGACATGTTGTCAATATAATGTTTAGACTTAACAGCAAAATAGATGAAAATAATCTTCTCAAAATGAGCTCAATTAAGTACAACTATAATAAATCCCTTTATCCTACAACAAACCTTCACTGACCATCTGAAAAGTAGAATTTTGGATAATTCATAAAACTTGGATGAATATAACAAGTGTTTTCAAATAAAATAATTTCAGTTGATTTGGTAATCGATGGGGAGAACGTGGACGTTTTTAAAGGAATAGAAAGTGGTATCATGGACACACAAGTTGATCATCTGCATTTGTGTTCCTTCCAACCCTCCATGAATCTGTTTTAGCGACTGCCAGCTGTTTTTCATCTGTTTTGCTGTTAAACATTATATAAAAAAAGGATTACCAATGAATTAGCAGAAAGTCTGCATCAACCTCTCACGCCTGATACCATTCTTAAACTGCAGTTGTGGACCGCACAGAATCACTGTAAGGACCGCAAATGGCCCTCGAGCCACATGTCGTGCCGTCCCAAACACGTGCCACCGTACGAAGCCTGACGTTCTGACCCCCGTTCTGTGTCGGCTCCAGGATGACCCCATTGGTAACCTGAACACGGCCTTCGAAGTAGCTGAGAAGTTCCTGGACATCCCCAAGATGCTCGACGCTGAGGGTGAGGCTGGGAAGCAGAGCCTGGAGGCAGAAACCTGTTCTTCTTATTTATACTGGGACAGAATGAGCACTGGGAGCGGGCAGGTCACAATGTTCTGTTTGTCTTTGAAATTCACTGATCGGCTGAAAAACCCACACTTTTAAATCCAGTTGAGTATCTGTCAGATGATTCTGCGATCAGAACACGTTTTCAGCAGCTGCCATTTTGAAATATTTCAAATGTTTTAATCTATTCATAAATCTGTTTAATTTATGCAGCGCCTCATGTTAAATTCAAGGGTGAATAAATAGTTTTTAATGTGACTTCAGCTTTACAGTTTGCTGTACATTAGAGCTTCAGTATCACAAGAACTTGATGTTATTTAACAATGTTTCTTAGAGTTTCATCATCCTAAGCTGTTTTTAGTGATATTTGCTTTTATTAACTTCTTCAGATATTGTGAACACACCTAAACCCGACGAGAAGGCCATCATGACCTACGTGTCCTGCTTTTATCACGCCTTTGCTGGAGCCGAGCAGGTCAGATTTAGTTTTATTTATTAAGAACTGGATTAAACAACTTTGTCAAATGTTAAATGAAGAAAACAGCCGTGTGAATTTTGATACATATATATTGTTAAAGACGTTGTTCTGCTTCGTCTCAGGCGGAGACAGCAGCTAACCGTATCTGCAAGGTGCTGGCAGTGAACCAGGAGAACGAGAAGCTGATGGAGGAGTATGAAAAGTTGGCCAGTGAGGTGAGAAGCTGCAGCACAAACTCTCAGAGACGTTCGCAACACTTTGACACCAGCTGAGAAATCAACAGTTTTTACTTTGGGTGCAGCATGACTAAAGTTTTCATCGATATGACGCCCATATCAAACCTTAAACTGTCGCCGTTCCGTGACCTTTGCAGCTGCTCGAGTGGATCCGCCGCACCATCCCCTGGCTGGAGAACCGCGTGGCCGAGCAGACCATGCGCGCCATGCAGCAGAAGCTGGAAGACTTCCGTGACTACCGCCGCGTCCACAAGCCGCCACGCGTGCAGGAGAAATGCCAGCTGGAGATCAACTTCAACACCCTGCAGACTAAACTGAGGCTGAGCAACAGGCCCGCCTTCATGCCCTCCGAGGGCAAGATGGTGTCGGTGAGTAGCCGCTGCTGCACAGCATCCTCTAGAAAGTTCACACTCCTTCCTTTTCTTTACTACTTTAGATTTTGACTTAATCCAGATGTATAGAAGCATAAACAGAAAATAATTGCATAAACACTCATTTTAAACACAACAGCCACTTATGAGATTCTTAATGTCACATAAGAGCTCCTTCAAGTAAGCATTTCTGCTTCTGCCCTCAAAAAAAATCTCTGCCCCTAAAAGTCCAAAGTCATGGCAGAATTTTATTAAAAAACTAAAAAATATAATTAAACGGCACAACTACATTGCAAATCATCTCAACAGTTTAAGTGGGCCATTAATAAAAACTGGATTATCTATTATAAATACAGTGAGAGAAATGCTTGTGTGTTATTCACATCACGTACCAAAACAACGGAGCTAATTTGTCAAAGTAGCAGCCAGGATGCTTGACAGAAGCAGAGTGTTTACACATGTAGGAAAGTGTAGATGTTTAACATCCCGTTAAAATACACCAAGATGCAGGAACTCACATCTGCACGATTCAAAATTTTCTGGGGGAAGACCCACTGTTTGCATTCCAGCATCGATCAGTTTACCAATTAAGCCCTGGGCCGAAGACAACCATTCTAACAGCTGTTGGTGCAGACAGCTCCTTGCACAAAACTAATCAGCTTTACTGAAGATCTGTTGTTCTCAAACAGGATGCTAAATGTGTTTTTGTTTCTATGGCAACAAAACCAAATCATCCTGTTGTAATTTAGGACATTGCCAACGCCTGGAAGGGTCTGGAGCAGGTGGAGAAGGGCTACGAGGAGTGGCTGCTCACCGAGATCCGCCGTCTGGAGAGACTCGACCACCTCGCCGAGAAGTTCAAGCAGAAGTGTGCCATGCACGAGTCCTGGACTGCAGGTAGAGACAACAGGAGGCGATGGTGAACAACGCAAAGGGTTTGGTTGTTGTTGAATAAATATGTGAAGTAGGTCCAAGCACATTAGTGATCACATTATTTCATGGGGACGGTGTGAACAAAGCAGCCACAGACATGAAGACAGCCCTGACGTTATTAAAACCAGGAGTCCCAACATCTGTGCACATGGGAGCAGTTTCTAAATCAGAAATCTGTTTCAGGTAAAGAGGAGCTTCTGTCCCAGAAGGATTACGAGTCGGCTTCTCTGATGGAGATCAGAGCCTTGATGAGGAAGCACGAGGCTTTCGAGAGCGACCTCGCTGCTCACCAGGACCGAGTGGAGCAGATCGCAGCCATCGCCCAGGAGCTGAAGTAAGATGGTGGCGGCAGAGCGCACGTTTCAGAGGCCATGGCATGTGGAGCTGAAAAACAATCAGCAGGATGAAACAGAAACCTTTGAACCACTGCAGATTTCTCACAGCTCTTCAAGTCTCTGAAGTTCTCTGCGTTTCACGAGGTTTAGTTTCATAACTCGAGCTGTGATCACAACGCACGATTTGTCTCACTGAGCTCATTCTATTTTTTAACACATCTGGAATAGGATATCAGCTAATGGTTTGTCAGTTCACTGGATTATTTCTCAGTCCTGATAATCATCTTGATACAAACATTAAAAATGGAGCTTCAAGTTAAAAACAACAGATTGTTTGAAACACAACAAACTTCCGTCCAGTTTGTAGACCATATTTTCTGGACTATAACTCGCTCCTGAGTATAAGTCACATTTATTTAGAAGTGTATTTCATAAAGTGCAAGAGCAGACATTTAATGTGAACAGTAACACACAGAACATACATGGGATCCTGAACAGGCTTAATTAAAACAACAAGCCAACGAGTCCGACAAGAAAGTTACTGGTAAATTCACCGATGTCGTTCCACATCACTTTTGGGGGCTTTTTATTAGTGTTGCGTTTTTCTCAGTTGTCTCTAAGTGAATGTTGGGGGTTTGTGGCAGCGGAACAACATATAGGTGTCAAAGCTTAGAGGGCCCTCTCGCTGCTGCAAATGGTAATGTTCACTCTTTGGTTCATGTCAGCATGAACAAATATTTAATGCGTCAGTCAAAAATTTAGTCATGAACAGGGGGGAAAAAAAATACGTATATCAGTCGCTTCAGACTATACGTCGCAGGACTGACCAAACTCTGAAACAAAGTGTGACTTATAGTCCAGAAAATACGGTACCTGCTGACTCCGTGTCAGGGTCGGAGTTGTTTCCAGCGTCTTTGGGGTCACCATGGCAACAAACACTCAGTGAAAGACAGTGACGAGTTCCCACTCAACATAACCAGCATGTTCAGGAGTCGAACACTCGACCTTCTTGTTGACCACTCCTGCACCGTGCAGCTCTTTAGTCACTCATTCAGTCTCACCTATTTTATTGAAAAGAAGAGAAAAAAAACATAATGAAATAGAATTATAATTCTAACATTTGTCATTTTAGTGTTTAGAGCCGTGATGTTTGTTTTTCGTCTCCACCAGTGAGCTGGACTACCACGACTCTGCCACCGTCAATGCTCGCTGCCAGGGCATCTGTGACCAGTGGGACAACCTGGGGACCCTCACCCAGAAGAGGAGGGACGCTCTGGAGGTAAACAACAACAAACAAACGTGCAGATTGTCGAGTAAACCCTCGACGTTGACGTGCTCTCCCATGTGTTTGGGTGACTTTAGCGCGTGGAGAAACTGTGGGAGACCATTGACCAGCTGTACCTGGAGTTTGCCAAGAGGGCAGCGCCCTTCAACAACTGGATGGACGGAGCCATGGAGGACCTGCAGGACATGTTCATTGTCCACAGCATTGAGGAGATCCAGGTAGTCCAACATTTAGATGTTTGTTCAGTGGGTTCTTGTTGAAAACCAGCCCAGAAGAAGACAACGTTAAGGTGCCATCTGAACGAGCTGCGACTGAGGACAGCGTTCACGAGTCTCCAGAATGTCCTGAACTGTTTTCAGGGGCTCTTAACACACAATGCACTACAACAGTGCACGTGACTGCAGCCCAGTGAGATGCTCACTCAGAAACTGCCAAATAAACCTGTTGGTTTCTTTTAGTCTACTCTTATAACGTCTGTAAATGACAAATACAGTTGATTGAGTGTCGCACCTTCTTTCTGTGGTCCAGAGTCTGATCACAGCTCACGACCAGTTCAAGGCCACTCTGCCTGAGGCTGACAAGGAGCGCATGGCCACCCTGGGCATCCACAACGAGATCCTGAAGATCGCCCAGACCTACGGCATCAAACTGTCCGGAATCAACCCGTACACCAACCTGTCTCCACAGGACATCAGCACGAAGTGGGACACTGTGAGTGAAGGAGCACGTCCAAACAGAATCACTGTCTCAGAGGAGAAATGTGCGGCGGACCTCACTTTTAATCATTTATTCCTGGTTTGTCTAAGTTGACGTGATAAAAACAGGAAACACAAACGCACACTGCGTCTCTGCATTTGGTCATCGGGCTATAAATGAGTACAGTGCATGCTGAGTGAAGGGTCGGGAGTGGTGCCGTGCATGTAGAGGGACAGAGAACTGCAGCCTGCAAATTCTCACAGATAAGAATAACTACCAAGGACAATCTGTCCGAGGCGGCTGAGTGCACCCAACCATCTGTGAGGAAAAGTAAAAGATAACTCGTCTTTCAAGTGTTTAAATGCACCAGCAGGTCAAGTGTCAGACATAACGTCACTTTCAATGAACGCTTTTCTCGTGCGTCTGCAGGTGAAGCACTTTGTGCCCCTCAGAGACCAAATGCTTCAGGAGGAGGTGGCCCGGCAGCAGGCCAACGAGAGGCTGCGGCGCCAGTTTGCTGCTCAGGCCAACATCATCGGACCCTGGATTCAAACCAAGATGGAGGTGAACGCCAGCAGTCTGCCACATGCTTACACTTTTAGAATAAATCAACACCCAACATGTTCCTGTTTGTCGCAAATTTATTAGTCACTCAGCAAAGATGCTCAAGGAAAATAAACAAACAAAAAATGTATTGGTACAAATAATTTATTATCTAAAGCACACATTTTACAATTTTAACCTAAATTATTATAAACATTGATGTTTGAAATTATGACCAGGACACAAATATATATATATATATATTTTTTTACAAGCACAGATTTTTAACAACTTGTTAAAATACACCAAAATGCAGGAAATCACACTTTATTCAAT
>JARVGS010001636.1:9594948-9612436 GCA_031762315.1 Hypsolebias antenori | reverse complement strand
TACTCTGTCTTACTACGACTGACTTTCATTCCTCTTCTTTCAAGTGCATACCTCCACCTCTCCAAGTTCTCTTCCACATGTTCCCTGTTCTCAGCACAGATCACAGTCATCTACAAACATAGTTCTTGGGGATTCCTGCCTGACCTCATGGTAGTCGGTCCATCACCAGAGCAAACAAGAAGGGGCTCAGAGCTGATCCTTTATGCACTCCACCATGACGCTGTCACTCCCAACAGCACATCTCACCACTGTCCTGCTGTCATGTCCTGTGCCTGTTTAACATGCTCCTCTGCCACTCCAGATTTCCTCATGCAATACCACACCTCCTCCCTCGGCACCCTGTCATGATATTTCTAAATCCAGACACAATGGAGTTCTTTCTGACCCGCTTTGTACTTCTCCATCAACCTCCTCAAAGCAAAGATGGCGTCTGTGGTGCTCTTTCTTGGCATGAAACCATACTGCTGCTCAGTCGCCGCTCGTCCAAGTCTTGCTTCCACAATTGTCTCCAAGATTATCAACTAAATTCCTCTAGCTGCTACAACTCTGTGCATCACCCTTGTTCTTAAAAATGGACACCAGCACACTTCTTCATTCCTCAGGTATTTTCTCAACTTCAAATATGCCATTAAATATTTGAGTTAAAAACCTCACTGCCATCTCATTTCCAAACCTCCACTGGTGTCATCAGGTCCTACTGCCTTCCACTTCAGTCTTTTCAGAGCTTTCCAGCTTCACCCTCACTAATCTTTCCCATTTCCTGGTCTACAGTTTCCATGACCTCCTCTTAGCACCTCAAAGTACTCCCATCACATCTACCATCACACTCTTCTCACATTACCATTCCTCTCTTTAACAATCCTAACTTGTTGCACATCCTTACCAGCCTGATGTCTCTCTTGCCAGTCAGTAAAAGTCCTTCTCACCCTCTTTAGTGTCCAGCCTCCCATACAATTTATTATACGATCAAAAAAGGTTCAATACAGAAATAACTGGACTGTTTCTGTATTGAACCTTTTTTGATTTTATCTTGTCCTGGATGACTGAGAATCTTCACCAGCATAATTCATCATACGCTTTCTGCTTTTCGTCAGCTACCTCCCTCTTTGCTCTACATTGCATCTCCTTATATTCCTGTCTCCTCTCTTCAGTCCTGTCATTCCTTCTTGGCTAACCTCTTTGCAAGAATATTTTCCTGCACTTCATTATCCCACGACCAGGTTTCCTTATCCATTCTCTGTCCAGATGACACACAGTACCTTCTGACTGGTCTAATTATTGTTGCTGTAGTAGTCCAGTCATCTGGAAGCTCTTTACCACCCAGAGCCTTAAACGACTCCCCTGAAGTTTTCAACATTCCATCTTCCACCATTTGGTCTTCTCTGATTTGACCTCTTTTCTCCTTCACAATGTAATTCTACATACAGTACAATCCGTTGCCGTCTGGCCACACTGTCCCCTGCCACTTTGTTAGTCCCGGATCTCCCTCAGGCGTGAGGGTTCAGCATGAGGGAAGAGGCTGCTTTTAGGTTTTTAGCTGGTGCACCTGCATTACGAGCTGTTGGTTTAGCATTGCGTCGGTGCCGACAGGTGTTTAAAGTGGGGGCGGGGGGGGACGGTTTCGGTAGACGGGGCACTCGGTTCTGTTTACAAGGTGGTGCGCCCCACTTATATAATGGTAGGGGAACACTGCACTCTTATGTTCCTCCCTCTTAAGGAGACAAATGTTGATACAGCCATTTCTGTTCTTTTGGCGAAATCCACCACCTGTCCTTCCTGGTTTCTTGACACCAAACCTACCATCGCTTCCTCATCCCCTCAGTTTCTGTCACCAACATGTCCATTCAGGTCTGCTCCATATCACCTCTTTCCTCCCTGGGAATACTCATTCACTTCATCCAGGTCTTTCCAAAATGTATCTTTCTCCTCCACATCACATCCAACCTTGGCATCTGATCTTCTACTTCAGACACATCCCCCTAACACTCTTCTCATCTCTACTACATTCTTTGCCAACTCCTCCTTCAAGACCACCCCAACTCCATTTCTTTCTAGTCACACTAAGGTAAAACGGTTTGAACTCTGCTCCAATGTTGCAAGCATTGATGCCCTTCCACTTGGTCTTTTGGACACATAAAACATCTACCTTCCTTCTCTGCATCATGTCAGCCAGCTCTCTACTTATGCCTGTCATGTCCCCACATTTAAAGTTGCTACCCTCCGTCTTACATTCTTGACTTTCCTCGTCTCCTGACATGTTATCCTCCTCGTGGTCTTTGACTAATAGTAGCACAATTTCTGCTGGCACCCTGTTTGTCAATGGCACTGGTGGCAATTGTTAACTCGGGCCTCAACCGATCTGGTATGGTTTCGCTTTGATGAACTCCTAGTTTTGGCAAAAGTTTTTTTACGTTTGCTGCCCTTCCTGACACAACCCTTACCATTTACTCGGGCTTAGGACTGACAGGAGAAATGCACTGGCGTGTGCTCCCTAGTGGCTGGTTTACAAACGGGATCTTGCCAAATTAATTTGTGACCCATATGTCCCAGACCAATGAAACCTGTTTCTCTTTTTGCAGGGACTCGCAGACCCAGGACCAGGAGCAGAGGCCAACTTCTTGGAAAACCCTCCAAGGCAACAACTTTGGAGTTTGATACAGATTTTGATTTTGAAACGGCAAATGCTCGGTTTAAAGATGACCTGACAAAGGAGACTGAATGTATGCATTTTACTGGTCACATAGAGAGAGATCGCTTACCGTAGACTAAAATAATTTGTCATTAAAACCGCTGCAGGTGAGAAAGTGAACTCTGACGATGCCCAAGCCAACCATGGTGTACGAGAGGAGACCGTTCTCGTGGAGAAATACTATGACAAAGCGAAGTGCTTCTTTGACAACATATCTTCAGATCTTAAGCCCAGGTAATTTGAGTTAACTGTTAGTCATATCTGTCATCTTTCTGGAGTTATTTGCTAAATTTAATACTTTTAGGAGAACCACCTGGGCAGAGGAGAAAAAGTTAAACATTGAAACATTTGGAGTGCCTGGTCGCTTCCTGAGAGGAAGAGGATTGAGAGGTCGTGGACGAAGAACCACTGAGCAGAGACCACTTCCAAAGATTGGTAGTGGGAGAGTGTAAAGCATTTTTGTTAATGCTACTGTAAATATAATTTTATTTGAATTATCTCCCTCATTCAAAGGTTTTAGTTTTTGAAGTCCCAAATGTGGGTTTAGGGGTTTAACGTTGAATTGTTGACATGAAATGGGAGGGTATATTTCTTTTAAATCCAGCAGCTGTGCACTTACAGCAATATCTTCATTAATGGTTGGTCTGGACGTCTGCAGTACAAGTCTATAGAACAGTAGTGCTTTTGTTTTCCTGAATATGTCTACTTGACTCTGACTGTTCACTCAAATGGTTGGGTCAAATTCAAAGTTCAGTGGGCATGGTTTTATGTTTTCTCAAATTGTCAAACTTTAAAATGGACAAATGTGTACAGTTGCTATTAAATGGTATGTTGCCTTCAGAGAAGACTCCTGTGTTCTTGTAGCGGTTCACAAATGGAAGCCAGTTGTTTAAAACTTGAGCTTAAGTTTTCAAACACAATCTGAACTTGATCCTCCTCAGGAATAGTAGATTGTATTAATCGGTGTCACCCTCTTCTACATGCAGTTGGGACTCATCGGGTACCATCCTCTTTTTATGTAATGGAGTCTCTGTAGGAAAATATCAAAAGCAAGATTTTTATACGTGCCATACTTTTTAGTGGCGACTAGTGAAACTAACCAATCGACAGCTGCTGGGTTGATAAGTGTTCCTGCGGTTGAAGAAAAATTATTTCCATGTTTTCAAACAGAAAACTGTTACAATTTTCAGCTTGGGATACAAAAAGTTACAACTCTACCCTATGCATTATGTAGTTCCTGGGTGTTTGAAAAAGTTCTGCTGTAAATACAAAGACTAATTAAACTAAATGTTTTTAAAAGATTCATTGTTTGCCTGTGTATTGCCCTGCTACCACAAGCACCACTGAAAGGGTTTCCTGCTCTGCCTGACTCAATTTTCTGTTGGAAATGATACTTGTCAACTTGTAATCTATTCATGCTTCTTCACATTAGGTGTGTGGGAACTAGTTTACGTAATTCACAAAGTTTCATAAACTTCACTTGATTGTTTTTGTTCTAAGATTACTGATTTTTTTTTTTTTTTTCCCCCATCTCTCCATGTTCATCCAGTCGTCTGAATCAGTCATGCGTGTAGAGTTAAACCCCTGAACAACACTGAGATTCTATTTAGTACCTTTTTTACAAGAAAAGTAAGTCATTGGTATTGTGCTGGAATAAGTCTCATGCAACTGCTTTGGATGCAACCTGGCAGTCTGTTCCTGGTCTGTGTTGTAAACCTGGAGCCTTTCTTCACACTGGATGAAATCTGTGCAGTGCAAGGTCAATGCAGCTAGCAGCAGTGCTGTGAAAATACATTTAAATGGAGTTGTACCGTAATGTATCTGAGGGGTTTGCTCTAAACCTAAACGAGCTGTACTTCCATTCCTTACCAAAAGGTAAAACCAGTGCAAGGAACGCTACGTCAGCAGCGCATCAGGTAGATGTCCTTGGACTGCTTTGATTTCAGTAGCTGAGCAAGTCACATTTAAGTCTGTACATATCATACTCCCCCTGCAGGTCAGAAATCTTCAATTAATGATATAAAAGCCAACCTGAATACTGGGCCCCTTCACTAAACCAGCAGTGAAGCCTAGAGAATAAAACAAGAACGTTTTGGGTCATTTGCTGTGACTTTATATTTTATGGGTGTTTCTACCATATGAGCTATCCATTTTCCTTTAGCCCCGCCCCCAGAAATTCAAAACTAAAAAGTCCTCTGGATCATTTGCATCAGAGGCTGTTTGTGGTGGTGGGGTTGTCTGATGTGCAGACATTCACAAAGTCCATGCCTAGTTGTGGCAAATTGTTCATGTCAGCTACATGGACCTGCAATGTAGCTGTGCCCATCGTAGGTGGCTTACCTGTTAGTAATAAAAAATAAAACTGCTTCATAAAGTGGTTTCTTTTATTAATCTTTTAGGCTGCATGTTTACCTTTATCAACTGCATGCAGTAAAACAGTGCTAGATGCCGTTAACACGAGGGGATTCTCTGTCAGGTGTCTTTATGGTGGGGATGTTACCAGTGGATCAATCGTCGTCCAGTCAGCAGGATTGTTTGCTATTTTGTAGCTGCAGACAAATACAAACCCACTTTAAGAAAATGAAGGTTCAGATGGGAGCTTGGAACGTGTGTTAATTTACAGAAAAGCTTTTCCAGAACTGGAGTCTGGATCCCCAGCTGTCACTTTCTCCACCCAGTTTCCACTGGGTGCGCTCTTCTTCAACATGGCCTTTTGATGGTCACCTTCAACTCTGGGGGGTCATGAACATCCTCCGCTTTGATGGTGACATTTGTCAAATTTGTCTTCATCTGGGGGTTTACCAGCTTTACTGGTTGCAGCGTTCCAAAGACCCAGAGCTGTCTTCTCTTTGACTTCACAGAAGAAATATGTTTCGACCTGCGACCAGTCCAAGGTGTCCCCCGCCCCTCTCGCAGTGACTGCTGGAGATTAACCCCAGATCCCCAACACCCAGAAAGGAGAACTGGGTCGAGAAAATGGATGGCTGGATGGATGTCGCAGAAAGTAAACAAAATTAAAATCAGTTTGTCATTTCACATTTTGTGTCTGTGTCATGTTATATTATCAAAACAAATTCTACCCATCATCTTTTACCCACATCTTCCTTTTTGGGTTCATTTCACTGGTGTGAGTTTTGCTCATGATTTTCCACGACCATGTGCACAGATATATAATTACAGGCCACAGTCCATGAAAAAATTGTCCAAGCCTTCTGTTCAACCTGACTTGATTACTGTAATGTGCTTTATGGTCTGTCAGGTGTCACTTTCACATCTCCAGCTCATCCAAAATGCTGCAGCTCTGCTATTAACAGGAACTCATTGGTTTGAGCATGTTTCACCCGTTTTGTCCTCCCTTCACTGGCTCCCTGTGCGTGTCAGAATTGATTTTAAAATTCTCCTGTTGACCTTTTAAGTGCCTAAATGGCCTTGCACCCTCATACCTCTGATCTACTTGAACCATGTGCTCCTTCTTGGGCGCTGAGATCATCTGATCAGGTGGTTGTACCAAAAACCAGGCTGAAGCTCAGAGGAGATCGGGCTTTTCAGTCATTGGCCCTAAACTCTGGAACAATCTGCCCCCACCGCCCCCACCCCCCCTCAAACATTAGACAGACCACTTCATTTCCTGTTTTTAAATCTCTTTGAAAAACCTTTGGATGCATGGATGTATTTCCTGGATGTAGATGTACATCCAATAATTATTTTCTAAGATTTTATCCAGTGTTTTTTTTTTTTTTTTTTTTTTTATATATTTTCCTAACAGACCAAATAGGTTGAATACAAAGGTTTTTGAATGGGTGTATTAAGCAAGCACGCAACACAGTGTGTTGCATCCAGAGTGTGTTTGTGTTGAGGTAAATGTTTTGCTATGACCACACCAAACTTTAGCTCAATATCTGTAAAACTGGCAAAGTTGTAGACATTTTTGTGTTTCCTTCAGTCACTTGGCTGTGTCGGCCATTTAAATTGGGTGGAGTCCAGAAGTTAATGTTTTTTTTAATTTTTATTTAAGTTTATTTGATAGGGACTGACGCACAGTAACATACACAAACTGAATAAAGCAGCAGTCCCATCATGCCTGTATCATGGTGCTTATAGTGTGAGCTAATTTGTAACACTTGTCCCTATATGGGTTTTTATATACATGATATCTAAAACACTATTAAGAAGAGGGATGGCAATAAAAGAGTAAAATAATTAAAAATCATATTAACAACATAAACACACCAAACAAATGGATTAAAACAAAATATATTACCGGTAAGCATGAGTGCAATGCTGTTTTTGACACCGTCAGAGTTTAGTTTGTTTTTTTTAAACATACTGCATCTGGTTACAACATTTAAATTGACAGGGAGTGAGTTCCAAATTGCAGATCCTCTCCCAGAGAGAACACTTAGTGCAAAAGTGGTTCTATGGAAAGGAAGATTACAGTCACCATTTAAAGACGTTCTGGTGGATCTGCTGTAGCACTGCAGTTCCTGTATAATTGCTTAATGGTTTGGGTGCAAGTCCATTTAAACATTTGAAGATCAATTTAAAAGAATTGTAATTTATGAAATTGGAAAATTCTAAAATACATAATTTAGCTAGAACAGTGGTGAAATCTGATAGGTTTTTGGTACAGAACCTTCAAGGCCTGATTGTAAAGACTCTCCAATGGTTTAAGTGCAGTTTGGTGACTTTGTGACCAGACAGTAGCTCCATAAGACAAATGTGAGAGAATCATTGAGTTGAAGAACTTCTCTGCACATTGAAGTGTAAAACATTTTCTAATTATTTTAAAACAATTTATGTTTGATCTAACAGTTTTGCAGATTTTATCAACATGGTTCCTAAAGTTTAACTGAACATCCAAAATTATTCCTAAATATTTTTCATGTGATACTTGTTCAATAGAATCCCGTTGATTTGAATTTACAAGGACTGTGATGGAGCTTTCTTTAATGAAAAGCAAATACACTTCATTTTTGTTTTGTGTGCATGTGTGTGCAAAGCAGGAGTCATTTAGCCACGCTACTTTCTGTAAACTGTTATGCAGTTATTCACTGACTGTGCACTGCTTTTACATGAAGCGTGAATGATAGTGTCATTAGCATACATTTGCAAATTAACTTCAGGACAAATTTCAAGAAGATTATTAATATACAGGCTGAAAAGTATGGGGCTTAAGATAGTTCCTTGAGGGATCCCTGTTTTGATTTTGAGAAAGGAAGATTTACTATTGATGACGACACATTGTTCACAATCTTTTAAATATGACTGAACCCAAGATAGTGATCGTTCTGTTGTATGTCAGCCCAATTACATTCTGCAAGTTTCATAAAAATCTGTTAAGTGGTTTATGAAATATTTTGCTAACAGACACTTCTCAGTTTCTGCTCTCAGAATATGGGTTGGACATAAGTCTCAGCTATTACCTCACCAAAATGTAGTCCAAAATCTGTAAAACTGACTGTCACACCACATATTTTATCTGTCTCAGTGTTTAATGAGTTTTAAGAAGTTCTTACATGAGGATGCCTCTTGTCTTTTAACACATTGGAGCCGAAGCCAAGAGTTTGTTTGAAGCACATGTTCAGTCTTTAAAAAGCATTTAAATAACCAGAAAGCTCAAGTTTTTGTTTTCTTTATTGTTAAAAACAAGACACAAAGGGTGAAGTTAGGTGTACAAACCTCCTTGGAGTGACAAAGTGTTGCTTTTCAAAATCTAGTTCTCTATTTTAAAAATTTCACTTTTTTAAATAAACATCTACACTTTTTGTATTTTATTTATTGCTTTAACCAACTAGGTTCTGTTAATAAAGTACAAAAAAAATCCTTCTGTCTTCTGGGGGGAATGGGCATGTTTACATCATAAAGACCCACATGACTTTAATTTTACAACCGTCAGGAAACTTCACAGCTTTCAGCTACAGAAGCTAGCGGTAGTTCCCCCCCCCCCCGCCCCGTCCTTGTCCCTTTCCCTGTCTCTGTCTCTGTCTGAGGTGTCCATCTCAAACAGCTTAGCTCTGCAGTTATTTTCCTGTTAACGTGGAGGCAGGCTCTGATTTCTCCTCTCCCCTCCGCTCGTCTCTGCTGTCCTCGTCATCTGAACCCACCACGGGGGTCTCTGCCCTGGTCTGGCTGTCGGAGGACGAATCTGAGGATGTGGAAGACAGCCGGGTCTTGTGGTCGAGTCCTTCGAGGACGTGCTGGAAGAGCCCGTTGCTGACCGCCTCCTTGTTTTTCCCTTAGATTCCATAAAAACAAACATTAAAGGTGGAGTTTTGCTGATTTCAAGCTCTGCGCTTGATTCTGGTTGTCATACCTGTCAGAGGAGAGGTCAGCGACTCCTCCTCTTCCACAGAGCTGAAGAAGACGTCCAAATTGTCTTGATCAGGGATGTCAATCGGCTCCATCTGGTCCACGTTCACCTCCATGGAGGAGATGCTGCTTATAGGAGCTGCAAACAGACGAAATCATGGGGCGTTTGTGCATTTTTACATCACTATGCAAAATCGTGCAACTCACGTCTCTTGTAGTCTCTGATACACAGCAGGTGTGCTGAGGACAGGTACACGTCCACTTCATGCTGGATCACCTCCTCGAAGAAGCGCTGCCTCTCTCTGAGCTTCAGCTGCTGTGCTGTTTCCACATCTGGATGTCTCTGAGCATGCTCTGTCTCTGCTGGACAGCACAAGAGAACAGAAGGGCAGCGGGTCAGAGGGCGTCTCATTGGGTCTGAGGCAGGAGTCAAATGTTGGAGACCAGAAGGAGGAGACACTGAGCTGCAGAAAATATGGTTCCTCTTTTTTGTTGACATGAAAATAATCACTTACTGCTTAAAGGTGAAATGCTGTGTTTTTGTTTGCATGTGTTGTTGTCTTTTACCGAAATACAAACCGGATTCCAAAAAAGTTGGGACACTAAACAAATTGTGAATAAAAACTGAATGCAATGATGTGGAGATGGCAAATGTCAATATTTTATTTGTAATAGAACATAGATGACAGATCAAAAGTTTAATCTGAGTAAATATAACATTTTAAAGGAAAAAAATGTTGATTCAAAATTTCACAGTGTCAACAAATCCCCAAAAAGTTGGGACAAGTAGCAATAAGTGGCTGACTTGTTAATAAACAAGAAATCTTATGTCTTCCTTTCTTTGAAATACTTTTAAAATCATGTCAAACTGATTTGCTTACAAAGCAGTAAAAACTTAATTTAACAAAAAGTCTGGCTTTTTTTTTTTCAGGTTCGGGCCTGTAATCACAATTAATTGGTTGGTTCCGGGTCCGGCTTGGAAAACATGATACGGGTTTGGGCTGAGCCGAGTCGGATTTTTTAGACCCGAATGCAGCTTACTCAGAAGGGAGGAGTGCGACCAGATCACTCCTTTGTTCCCCCATTATAATACTGACAAGTTTTTTTTGTTCAGATCACATTGTGACAAGTGTTTTTAACTCGTTATCTCTGACATATAGTGCTGTAAAAATGTGAAAACTCTCATGAGTGTGAACCAATCTCTTGTCGCGCTCACACTTAGTTTCTTAAAAAAAAAAAAAGTTAGTTTTTACACATCACGTTTGTTCGAAGCAAGTTTTTGTCTCTTCTAGCTTCTGCGTCTGTGTTACTGTGCCCTGCCCTCCCAAACACACACATGCACGCACACAACTCTGACTTGATTTCAGGAACACACATTTAGAAATACATGTAAACTTAGATGTTCTGTTTGTTAGCAACATATCTCATGAACAGCTTGTTGGATTTGTTTGAAACTCACAAAGTAATCAGACGCATCTCTAGAACGGATTAACATTTGGAGCCATTTTGATTCAAGATGGCTGCCACAGCTACCTCAGCAAACACAAAATTGACTAACTCAGTCATTCTTTGAGATATTGAGCTGAAATTTAGCATGGTTGTAGCTGAGAGTGAATTGTTATACATTCCTAATGCAAATCGAATATCCAAGATGGCTGCCTTAGTTAAAAGAGGAAAAAAATACGTTGACAGCCATTTTTAGAGGTATTCAGCTGACATTTGGTGTGTTGGTAGCTGAGAATGATCCCTACTAAATGCTGACTGCAAATCAAAAATCAAAGATGGTCACATGAGCTAAAAAGGGAAACTACTATAAATCAGCCTGTTTCACTGATATTGAGCTGAAATTTGGTGTGATGATAGCTGAGAATATCTTCCATAAAATGTAAAAAATCCCAGATGGTCCCGAAGGCTACATTGAAATGGATTTAATTCAGCCATTTTCACAGATATAGAGATTAAGTTTGGTGAGGTCATTGCTGAGAACGTTCCCCATCACATACTGACTCCAAATAAAAATTTCAAGATGGTCACCTTACCTAAAAAGGAGAAAGTATGGTAACTCGGGCATTTCTCCAACTTTTCAGCGGAAATTCGGTATACCGTAATTTTCGCTCTAAGTCACCGTTTTTTGAATAATTTGCATGCACTTTGACTTATAGGCGAAGCAACATATTTACTTTTTTCACCCATATTTATAAACCAATTTTCAGCTGAGATATGATCGTTTTCATTCATTGTGAATGAAAATATTGAACACTACCATTTTCAGATGGCAGTCGAGTAGAGTGGCATGCCGTTGTCATTTAATTGGTAAAAGTGGCTATTAATGACACAATCGGCTTGCCATAGCCTGCCACCTTCATCTGCCTGGAGCAACTGTCAAATCAGCTTCATTTCACCTTTTTCATCCCTTCTGAGTTTGCAGGTAGGAAGCTGAAAGCTGAATAAAACTGCAGATACCAGACTGAAGCGTCATCATTATCTTCAACATAATCTTCATCAAATGATCAAATTAACAGTTAGTGTATAATAGTTTTGCACTGTATTTACTGTAATTATAAAATATAGAGTAAAATTTAACTTATGTGAAGCAGTTTTAACTTGCGAAACAAGGGCTGTTCCTTTGCTGTCATGTAAAGCATACCTTAATCCTGCATTTAAAACTGACAGTTTCTAAATTAATTGGACCCTGCAGACAGATTTTGAAACACTTTACCAAAACATTCATGGTTTTGTTGAACTGAAAATTTTACTAGTTTGTTTAAAAAGGTCAGCATTAATAAAATTTAGGTTATTTTTCATAAAATTATTAAGCTATATTTATTAAATATGAAATGGCTCACTTGGTAGAGCTGTTGCCTCTCAGCAAGAAGCTCACCAGTTCAAATCCCAGCCTGGCAACACTCGTGACTCAATGAGACTAACCTGTATAAGTAAAGGTTGAATGAATTCTGGGTGGACTTTGCATGTTCTCTCCATGTAGAGCTAGGCAATATTTCAATATTTAAAAAATATCAAGATAATTTTTTTTGCGATACAAGTTGAGAATATATTGATATAAAAAATATAGTGTTGTACTTGGAAATCCTCCTGCTGTCTTCTTTTCTCCCACACGGACCCCTCCTTCTCCCTCCTTGAACACAAACACTCAGCTGCGCTCTCCCTGCTTCCTGCTTCTCCAGGAGGTGAGCGGGAGACATTTAGCACAAGTAAGCACGGAAGATATGAAGAGTAGCTTAGCGGTTGAACAAAAAGAAAAACAATGGCTGTTCATTAGGTGGAGTCATTCCTGCACTCCCTGACTGAGCTACAGGTACTACAGATCATTTTGAGCTCTTTCAAGTTTCTAGTAGAAATGTTGTCGCTCACTGACCAGTTTCACTTTCCTGACATGCTAACATTAGCATTAGCCAGGTGGAAATGACATAAGTCGCATATGCGCAGTCAGGTTAGTTCTATTTCATATGAGCTATGCCCTTTAGAGCTTTGCTTATTGGATTACCTCTCGCGCGCAGCGCGTCCACTGAAAACCTTTAAGTCCACGCCCACCTACTGTGTGGGCCCCACCCCGCGTCTATATATACCGTTAATGCGGGAAAATTGTCTCCTTTCATCATTCAGCCTTCCATTGATGACCTTTTCCTTGCCTTCCAAAGAAGAACAAGATGTCTCTGAAGACCTGTCCAGTCTGCGAGATCCCCGCCATCCGGGCTTTTGACCACCACCCGATGTGCAAGGGTTGTTTGGGTCCCCAGCACGCTGCCCTGGACAACCCCTGTCGCCTCTGCCGTCTCCTGCCTCCTGGTGAACGAGAACGTCGAGCGGCCATTTTCGCGCCCATCGGAGAAGACGAATGGTGGATGGGCGACCGGACTCTGCTGGAGTAAGCAGTTGCTGCGTTGGACGCGGCGGTGGGACCGTATGGCTCACCGGACCTTGGGGATGGGGACAGCCCTCAAAGCGCTGCCCCTTCCCTCCTCAAGAGCGTGGTTGTGGAAGAGGAAAGTCAGAGCGTATGCTCTGTGCCTCCTCCACCCCCGAGGTCAGCGGGCACCACGCTCCCAGCACTCGGCGCCCTTCTACAAGAGCTTCCCGCCATCATCCAAGATGCAGCGAACACGAAGGGCCTGCCCGTCTCGACTCCACCCCTGCCCCGCCAAGATTGGATGATCTGGCGGGTCGGTTCGGATCCACTTCGGCCCGGCGCCCTGACCCTATCTGGCCTCGTTTCCCAGCTGTGGTATCGCACTGGGAACAGGCGCCGGCTGCGCCCACCAAACTAAAAGCCCCAGCCTCCACATACTCACTGATCACCAAGGTGGAGGGCTTCACGGATCAGGGCTTCCCGTCAGTGCAGCCCCCCCCCCGGAGCAGAGCCTCACGGAGGTGTTCGGGGCCAAGGTCGCCAAGATGGACCAGAGACCGATACCACCTGGCAGGCACGACCAAACCGTCCTGCCGCTCTCCAATCGAGCCTACCAGTGCTCCATTCAGGCGGCTGCGGTGAGTACTAATATTGCACTCCTCGCGTTTCTTCTCTCTAAAAAGCTGGAGGAGCCGGTCGAGTCGGACGAAGAGAGGAACTCGCTGGGTAAGGCAGCGGATGTGATTCTGAACCTGTGTGCTGCATCAACCGTCTGCCTCTCCCGTGCGGCGACCTGGATGACTATGGTCCACCGCACGACGTGGCTCTGACACCCCCACTCGCTGCCAGACAGAACGCAGAAAAAGCTGTTGGAGGGTCCCATCACACCGAACGCCTTGTTCGGGACGAGCCTCACCAACTTGCTCGACAAGTCTAAGGTGAGGGATGAGGTGACAGTCTGTGAGGGGCCTCATGATGCCCCCCCGCCCCCCCCGTTGCTCCGACGGGTGGAGGGAAGACGACATCAGCGGCAGCTGCACCGAAGCTCCACACATACAGCTGCAGGCTCCGGTTCAGCTCCTCCGCCAGCCCCCCCCAGGGGGGAACAGCGGCCCCCACCGCATCAGCCAGGTGCCGCCCCACGTCCCCCGAGAAGTCGTCCGCAGCCGCAGCCATGGAGGGACCAGCAGCACCAGCAGGGCCCACCGCGCAGACGATAACAAAGAAAATGACCGGCGGCGGGAGGTGTGTGTGTGAAATGAATGTATGTGATGAAATAAAACAGTTTTATGCTTCAATGAATGGTTCATCTCATGTTTTGAGTTCGTCTGTCGGACCGTATGATCCGTCAGCAGCCCAAACACACAGCTCCCACACATGGTAAGCTAGCTACTGCTAAACAGTTGTTTACAGGTTGCTATAGCTTTCAGTCTTTATCCCGGCACGTCACATACATAAGTGACTGCCCAGCTCGAGAGAGTTTGCTACAGCCGCGCACACAGTGTAAAAAGGTATGTCACACAGAGTGATAGCGAGTCACCGCCCAAGTGGCGAGTCGCGGGCACTAAAACCAACGCCGCCCCCGACTATATGTTTACCGCCTCTGCAGACCCGCGAACGGTAAACCGTCCATCCCTTTCGGGGCGGGCCCTCCGTGGGTCACTCAGGCGACGGAGGAAGGGGCTGTCCGATGACTTATGTCCATGACGTGCATGCTACGTCACGAGCACGCGCGCCCGCTCTCGGAGAGACATGCGCGGTGGCAGGAAAAATGTGCTCTGGACAAATGGATGGATGCACTGATTTACAAAGGTTACGCGCTTCATTTCGCATGAAAACCACCCCCCTTCAGGGGCATTGTGGAGACGGTACTGACAAGTGCAGAGCAAAGCTCCTCCCTCCTGTCAGAGATCCAGGATCTGCTGACAAAAGGAGTGCTCGCCAAAGTCCCGGACGAGGAGAAAAACACAGGTTTTACGCCCGTTATTTTATTATCCCAAAGAAAACAGGTTTGAGACCAATTTTAGATCTCTCCATTTTCAACAAGTCGATTATGGAGAGACAATTTCACATGTTGACTATAAAACAGCTGCTCAAAAACGTTCGAAAGGACGACTGGTTCACATCCCTCGACCTGCGAGATGCGTACTGGCACATTTCGATCCGCTCAAAACACAGGAAGTTCCTGCGCTTTTCCTTTCAAGGGACCCAGTTCGAGTACAACAGGCTCCCTTTCGGTTACTTTCTAGCACCCTGGACGTTCTTGAAGTGCGTAGAGATTGCCATCCGACCGTTATGCTTGGCAGGGATGAAAATTTTTTTTTATCTGGACGATCTGCTCCTGCTGAGCTGGTCCATAGCAAAAGCAGTGATCCAGACCAGGACCCTGGCGAAGCACCTGATGGATCTGGGATTTTCTATGAATTGGGAGAAAAGCTCCCCCCTCCCCTCTCAGAACATTGTTTATCTGGGAGTGGAGATGAACTCGTGCACGATGAGGGCTCGCCTGTCACAACAAAGAACTCACGATCTGACATCTCAGCTCAGCCGCGTCAGACCCGGAAGAGTGGTTACCACGGCGACCGTGATGCGTCTCCTCGGGATGATGGCTGCCGGTCATGTGGTTGTGAATCTAGGTCTCCTCCACATGAGGTTGCTGCAGCATTGGTTTACCCGCCTGCGCATAGACCCAGTGCGTCAGAAGAGGCGGATGATTCTTGTCCCCCCCCCCTCCATGGGAACCGACCTACGTCACTGGGGGAACCCCCTGGTGTTGTCAGGGGGAGTCTCCATGACCACACCTACGTCACACATTTCAGTTTTCACGGACGCCTCTCTGACGGGCTGGGGGGCCACATGTCTGTCACAGACTGTCGGAGAGAGCTGGCCGGATCACACTCGACTCAACATCAATGTGCTGGAACTTCTTTTGGTTTTCAAGGTAGTGCAGCATTTTGCTCCCCTGCTGTAGAACCAACATGTACTGATTCACACAGACAACAAGGTGGCAGCAGCGTACATCAATCGCCAGGGCAGTGTACGCTCAGCTCAGCTGCTACAGGTGGCCAAGCAGCTCCTGCCCTGGGTGCAGCTGCACCTCCTTTCGCTGAAAGCAGTGTACATCCCCGGTGTGTTAAACAGAGGAGCGAACATCATGTCCAAGGGCAGTCCACGGCAGGGAGATTGGGCTCTCCACCCTGCCGTAATCGATCAGATCTGGACCAGGTTCGGACGCGCGGAGGTGGACCTGTTTGCGTCACGGGAGAACACACAGTGCGCACTGTGGTTTTCTCTGAGAAAATGGACACATTTTTATTCTGAACGGCCGTTCAATCCGATTACTTATGTCCATGTAAACATAGCTTGTGATAGACTAGAGACACGTCCAGAGTGTCCCCTGTCTCTCGCACATTGACTGTGGGCTGGATATAGGCATCATTCACCCCCGTGACCTGAAAAGGAGGAAACATGTGAAGTTGATGGATGGATAGATGATAAGAAAAAAATGTCATCATCCTAAAACATGAAATTTAAAATAAAATAAATGAAAACTGAGGAGAAACACATTTTATCGACCTATACAGAAAAGCACAATTTTTTATTAAAAAAAAAATTTTTTTTTGGAAGTTTACACGTATTTTACACATAAAGGTATAAAAGCATTTTTAAAAACCTTTTTACAGCAGGTCATTTTTTGAGGTGCAATGAAAACAACAATTCAGTTCAGTTTATACAGCGACAAGTCACAGCAGAAGTCTCAGTGCACTGAACAGAAACATTCATAAAACGTAATTTATAGTTATATCTATCTATCTCTATCTCTATCTCTATCTATCTCTATCTATCTCTGTCCATCTCTGTCTTTCTCTGTCTTTCTCTATCTCTGTCTATCTCTGTCTGTCTGTCTGTCTATTTCTATCTCTTTCTATCTGAAAATCTTGAACACTACCATTTTCTGCCACTAGATGGCACTCGAGCAGTTTGGCATGCCGTTGTGTCATGTAATAGGTAAAAGTGGCTATTAATGACACAGTCTGCTTGCCATAGCCTTCCACCTTCATCCAACTCTGGGATCATGCCTGGAGCAATCATCAAATCGTTTCATTTTGCTACGCCGCCCCGGCGAAATGCAACTAATTTGACCATTGAAGTGCATTTATTAAGTAAAAGTTTAACTGAGACACACTTTTACTATAATATCGAGCAAACAAATTGTTTTAATTTCGTTAAAATTCGAAGAAATGCACAGCGTTCCTCCTACCTGATTTCCTCCCTGTTGGCGTGCTCCCGGAGCACTGAGGCGGCAAATATTTTTGAAAATGCAGCTGATTTGACCGTCAAAGTGCATTTATTAAGTAAAACGTAGACTGAGACACTTTTACTATAATTTCGAGCAAATAAACAATTGTTGTTAAGTGTTGTTCTTGTTAATTTCTTGTTAAAGTCCTTCCATGCATGATCCCGCGGCCACCATTCGGTAACCAATTGGTATTCGGCACAACAGTGGCCCATGTTTCTGGGTAGTCAGCGGAAGGCCTGAACAAGTAATTGCATTTGCAATAATATCGCAATACGATAAAACAAGATTTTCTAATTGCAAAGGCCGCAATTTGACTGGTCAT
>JARVGS010001636.1:9502021-9512668 GCA_031762315.1 Hypsolebias antenori | reverse complement strand
GTTCACTGAGTTTAGATTCACTCCCAGGAATGTAATTTGCTGAGACGGAATTATAGAGCTCTTCTCCCAATTTATCGTGAATCCCAGATGAGACAGATGTTTCACTAAAACAAATGTTTGTGTCTCTGCCTCTTTTCTGGACCAAGATAACAGCTGGAGGTCATCCAGATAAAACAGGATTTTTATCCCTCTCGTTCGAAGTGGTTGGACAGCTGCCTCCATACATTTTGAGAATGTGCGTGGGGCGAGCGCATACTCAAAAGGCAGGCAGTTGTAATGAAAACAGGCCCCCTGAAAGAAAAAAAACGGAGGACCTTCTTGTGTTTGTTTATTATTGGAATGTAAAAATATGCATCCTTCATATTTATGAACACAAACCACCTCCCTTGCGTCACATTTTCGAGAATACGTTTCACAGTCAGCATGTGAAAAGGTCATTCCATGATGAATTTGTTGAAGGCAGAGAGATCCAAAATTGGTCTGAGCCCCCACCCCCACCCCAATTTCTTTAGAAACAGGAAGTATTGAGAGTAAAAACCGGCTTCCTCCTCTCCCAGGGAAACTCTGGAAATCACATATTTTTTCTAGAAGTTCCATCAGCTCTGATTGGAGGATTAAACCCTGTTCCGGAGATGTTAACTGGGTCTGTAACACTCTGATGAATTTTGGTGGTGTTCTCTCAAAGTGCAGAGTGTAACCCTTGTGGATTAAGCGATGCAACCATTTGTTCAAGCTGCATGTTTCCTGCCACACCACACTGCACTTTGAGAGTGGGAGCGCATGGATGTTTTGTCTCATGAGGAAGAATAAATAAGCCTCTACCGCCGTCTGTGGGTGGGGATCCGTCCACACTGACCCATGGGAGGCTGGCATGAAAATGGCAGTTTATCAGCTTTTACGTAATGGTTCTTAAAATGTTCCCCAGCTGAGCCCGGTTGGGGAGAAGAACCGGCGTTAGCGGGTGAACAAAACAAGAGCCACTTCAGTGGAGGTTAACCTTCAGTGCCCACTTCTGTCAGCCGGTCGGAAGAGAAAGAAAGATAATCTCTGCGTAAAGCTCTCGCTTTAACTGCAGCTTCCTGTTTTTTTTTTTTTAACCGGAGTGTGTGGGGACAGAACGGTCCCTGTGTTATTGGGGCATTATCTTTTTATTAAACATCTTACCACTCTATGTTTTCTGACAGCTGTCAGTACTAGTCTCCTCTGACAGGTGAGGAGGCGGGCTGGTGGGTGGATGGAGGAGTCTCTTGAGCGCAGCTGCACAGACTCCTGTGTGTTATAACACCAGAACTCTTTTTCTTTTTGTTTACCTATGAAAGGTTGCCTCAGGCTAACCTTTTCATTAGTTGTGACGGATGTGTTTATAAAAAAACGGAACAGATGAATTCAGCCTGTCTGAATGAAAAACTGCTTTTTGAGAGACATTTCTTTTTTCACTTTAAAACTAGTGCGCGTTTCATCAACCCCCCCCCCCCCCCCAAACCATCATTTTTTATACTGCCTCGTCCGCATGTCCTGCGTCTGGTTCAGCCATGAAGTAGTCTGTTGTCGGCCTCTGCCTCAGAATGTCCCAGATCTCTGATGCATCTGGGACGTTTGGCCTCTGGGGAAGGCTGATGATGGGCCACTGAAAAGGTTGCCGTGGCCGTGGAGAGTCTCTGCTGCTGACGGTGGAACCTGCTTTGATCTTGCCAGCGGCCAGGTGTCAGAGCAGGGCTTCAGAGAGGGAAGTGTTTGCCAATTCAGTGTCCAGGGAGTCCAAAAAAATCATTGTGAAAGCTGCCTGGGAGCTGACCACACTCGGCAAGCTTTGGATCCGCTCTTCTCCTATCCAGCCTGCAAACTTTTTTCGGCTGAGGAGAAGCAGCGCCGGTGTGAGCTCTTTTCCTCTAAGGAGGACGAGTTTCAACCGAGGGGGGACTATTCGTTCACACACGACGTGCAGGTCCGTCGATAAAATGTAGCCCGTCTGGCACACGGCGCACAGATGGATGGTCTTCTTAGTTGAAGTCATCTTTCTTCTTCTTCTTCTTCTTTTCTATTGTTATAGAAGTAGTGTTCTTCGCGTTGGCTGAAGAAAAACGGGAGTCAAGCTCCAGTCCAGATGTAATTTATAGCGGACCGGGTGGGGCCCACATAGCAGGTTGGCGTGGACTAGAAGTTTTCGGTGTTCGGCGCGCTGCGCACGGGTAAACCCAACAGCAACAGCTTTTAAAGGGCGTAGCTTACACGAAATAGAAGTGAATACTTGGGATCACTCTGAAGAGAATGACCCCCCCCCCCCCCTCTTAAATCTGGGTTGAATTCAGACACCATTTTGACTATAAACACTCTGTGATCACCTGTTTATTCTAACGTTTTTCTTCTTCTTTCAGCTGCTCCCTTCTTCAGGGGTCACCACAGCCAACTAACTCGCATGAAGATTTGGCAATTGATTTTACTCCAGATGCCCTTCCTGAAGTAACTACAGACCACCAAGCTACCACAGCCCTCTGTGTTGAGCAGAGCTGATATCTAGGGTGCCCAGGGGAGCAGATGGTAGGGGTTAAGGGCCTTGCTCAGAGTGGGGCAAATGAGGGTGGAGGCAAGTGTGGGTGTTTTACTTTTCCCACCCACATTTTGAAGTTGTCGGTTCCGGGAGTTGAACAAGTGGCCTTCTAATCACATGCCCACCTTCTCTAACCTCTGCGTCACCACTCCTGCACTCCATTCTATCATTATCACCTACAAAATAAAAACTGTCTAAAGCCCATTCAGATGTGAAACACAGCAATTTTACTTAGATGTGCTCATACACATGTTAAAACTAAACTGTTTTAAATCAGTGGGCAGACAAAAGAACAGGAAGATAAAATATACATGAAGAGATTAAAAATACCAATTTTGAGAGATTTAGTTCAAAGAGAGGAAAATCACAACTGCACAGAAATACCAAACAGACTAACCAGCAGAGAACATTCATGTATTTCAAAAATTATGCTTACCTGTCCCAGATCCAAGGTAACGTTCAACTCATTGTACTCAGTACTGCGGGACAGGGGGGGGCTCTGCCACCATCGCTCAGTGCCATCGATGGCGTTTGTGATGGGATGGGCGCGGTCAATGTCCTCCTTACTGCAAATGTCACAGTACTGACCCTAAGGAGTCAAACAGAAATATGACAACCTGTAAAGAGGGAACAGCTCAATAGAGAAACTTCAATAAATGCAGTGTCCAATAGAAAAACCACAAGTCAAGAAAATATTTTCTAGTTGAATATGAATTTAATTGAAGGAACACATCACCTTTCATGTCAGAGGTTTAAACATATCCTTACAACAAGCTGAGTATTCATGGTTTAATTACGAAAAATATAATAATCATGGAGCATGATGGCATGACGGCCGTGCTATGCCTCTTGCTGTAGCTTTAGCTTTTCAAACAATTAATACAGTAATCCTTAATAATAATAATCCAACAATAATCCTTAGCATCCAATGCTTCAACAACTTCATTAAGAACTTTCAGTGAAGCAGTTGTGCTGTGTTGTTTCCTGAAACCAGATTGATGAAGAGGTAAGATGTTAAATGAGTCCAGGTAATTTTTGATTTGAGAGTTTATCAGTTTTTCTAGAACCTTGGCTAAAATGCAGAGTTTAGAGATCGGTCGATAGTTGTTCATCGAGGTGGGGTCGCTTCCCTTCAGTAAAGGAGAAACAAAGGCTGTTTTTGGGATGGTCTAGTATAAGGCAGGCACCTATTATTATCCACCGGGTTTCTTTACTTTATTGGGGACTGCCTAGTGTAAAGGCTCGCACAGAATTGGGCAGTCCTCAGTCCACACGGAAAGTGTCCGCAGACGGTCGAGACTTCGTACTCGAGCGTCCACCCTGAGCGGCTGCATAGCAGCTCTGCAGGCAAGGTGTGTTTACCTTGGAGACAAATTGAGTTTGCCGATTGGTCATTTGCTGACACACCTAGATTGATTGATAGGTCGCAAAGAAACGAAAAGAGAGCTGGCGGCCCCAGTTGCAGTGGTGTTCTATGTTATTTGTTGTTGATAAAAAGTTCTAAAAAATAAAGTTTGAAAAACAGGGCGCGCTGGTCCTGCAGCCCACACATCAGACCAGTCCACCAGGAAATCTCCAGACCCTCCCACAGCCATGCTGGACCTGATTTTAATTCGCTCGTGACAAATTCCTTCATTTCTCACTTCATGGTGTCAATGGACGAGGAGGAAGAGATCACTTGCCTCTTGGCCAAAAATATTTAAAAAAAGGCCATTAAACCAGATCAGGGATGAAGAAGAATGTAATACAGTAGTGTTTCATACAAAACTGTCCGTCGCCGGGCAGTTTATTGTGCGACACCGAGTACGAGTACGTGGTCGTAACAATTGAGCTTTGCACGGACATGTCCGCTTCAAATCTAATCCGGTACGCGTTGACCTCCGGGGTCTGAGGTCTGCGTGACTGTGTGGGAGTCTTAAGGCAGGCACCTATTATTATCCACCTGAAAAGGGTCTTGCTCTTCCATCAAATGCGGCCCAAACCGCAATGTGTACCCCCACAAATCTTTTGTCAAAATGACCAGCTTGGCACCGTGATGTGTGCTGTTACTTCTGGCGTTTTGCGTTACCATGGCGACGTAATTTGCAAACAAACGTGCCTTTTTTTCTCCCAGTCAAAAAGTTTGCAGATCGAATTGTGAGGCATGTTTTTAACTCGTCATATCTCTGACACATATGGGGCTATGAAAATGTGAAATGTCACATGAGCGTGAACCAATCTTTTATCTCACTCACTCTTCAAGAATTTCTTCAAAATACTTTATAGTTTTTTACACAGCAGCTATAAGTTTACCAAAACCTGGTGAGAATAAGTCATAAACATGTGCATCATGAAATGTGCTGTTGTCACGTAAATAATGTCAGGCTACACACATCCTGCCTCCCATTAAGAACTATTATGTCCAAGTTCAGGATTTTCTCTTCCAATCTAGAAGTGAGGGGAGTTTTTTAACGTCTCATTCCTCCTACATAAAACACTTAACCTAACAAGTGATGTCTGACGACCAGACACTCCTGCTACTTCTGGTTCAGGTTGTTTTTTATTTCGACTTGCAGTTTTCACACAGTCCGCCTGAGACTTATTTTTTACTCTGAATTTCTGGCTGCCTTTACATGTCAGAGAGACACAGGTGTGTGATTACTGTGGAACCCCAATGAGCCGCTGGCAGCAGCTGTAACGGTTCTTTTGTATCTTGGTTGGCAGTTTATTCATCAAAACTTTTTTTTCAGCGCACATTCCAAGCAGAAGTCCAACAAAGTTGAGACGTTGTGTGAAATGTAAACAAAAGCAAACACAACGACTTAAAGAAAAATAGTTTTCATAGCTACACCCTGAAAAATGTACATTTATTTGGTAACAGTGGTACAGGAAAGACAAAAAAGGTGATTGTAAGATTACGAATGGTATATAAAATATTTCCAAAAGAGAAAAGGTTTGTTGTTGTTGTTTTGTTATAATATAATCAGACAGTCATATTACCTCATGCAAATCTTCTATTTTACATTTCACTAGAAAGTCAGGCCAAGTTTGTGCCACTGGACTGCTCTTGTCTATAGATCCTCTTGTGTCAGGGAGGATCATCAGAGTCCAGCCCAGCGTGGAGCAGTCTGAGTCTGGGGAGTGTTGCTGCTGCAGCTTCAGATAAGCCTCACTATATTTACCCTGCCTCTCATTAAAATGACCAGAGACGCATCACATGCTTCCTCTCATGTGGCCTTTTTGAGCACTGAAAACTCTTTCAGATAACGTGGACAGCGTGTCTGGACAGAATCAGGTTAAATTCAGACGCACAGACGAGGGTCTCAGAACAGAGTGGTTCGCACTTAAACACTCACGAGAGCAGATAGAAGATGTCGGATGGTTTTATTCAAGGGATGGTAATAAGGCGCCGCCGCGTACCGCTTTGTTTATATTCACACTGCCTGTGTGTCAAAGCTAAAGTTGTTAAGAGGAGTGAGACGAATGAGATTAACTGTGAGCAAAACTCGCTGAGGGAGGCTGCAAACAACTTTCTAAACGAGGAAAATAGTTTTTTTTTCTTCTTCTCTGCAATCCTGAAAAGAAAGATGGAGTGGAACAAGGAAATGTGGATCAAAACCAGTTCAGATAACAGAAAGCTGTCAAGGACTTCAACAACGTCTTCAGGGGAATTATTCTGGTTGTACAGGAAAAAACAGACACATACCAGTTTCCAACGAGCAGACTCTCCCTGCAGATGTTGGCTCTAAAAGTTAGGCTGTTGTAGATTATCATCCACTCATTGGTTTCTGAGAGTTTCATTGAAATCTGTGCGGCGCCTTTTGGAATATTTTGTTAACAGTGATTTGATATCATCTTTTAATTGCAATGATTTAAACCTAAACAAAAAAATCTTCACAATTTCTTATTTTTCAGAGATTAGAGATTATGTCTTCTAACATCAGATTTCAGACCAGTATCTGTAACACTGATTGTGTTACACATAATTTTGTGTTTATTGTTTAAGTAGCTGTGGCAGCCATCTTAAACTGGGATGACTCTGAAAGTTAATCAATTGTAAATGTACTTTTATTAATTTCTGCAAGTTTCATTAAAGTGTGTCCAGCAGTTCATTAGATATTTTGCCAACAGACAGACATGCACCTATTTTTTTGTTTGTTTGTTTTTTATTCAGACCCACATACAGAACACTTCTCTGGACATAAGCTCTGAAGTCTCTTTATTTAGTTTGTGCTTTCATTCAAACACCATTTTCAGTCAAAAGTCTTGCTCATTTTAAACTACTGTATTTTAACACTGTGGCCCAGTAACAGAGTTCAGCTGATGGAACCTTCAGTTTATTCTGCACTTTGTGAAACTAAAGTCCAGACATAATATGATGTCCAGAGGCTGAAATCTTATATCATCCCCCCCAAAAAAAGAACATTTAGTGTGCAGAGGAGCAAAATGTATGGAGATTAGACAGATTAGTTACAATAAATTAGACGGGGCAGCTGTGGCTGAGTGGTTAGCGCAGTCGTCCTCCAATGCAAGAGTTGGGGGTTCGATTCCATCAGCAGTCACATGCCCAAAACACTGAACCCCTCATAGCCTGTGATGTGCGTCCCATCGGTGTATGAATGTGATAAATAACTGATTAATCTTTGTAAAGATCTAGTAGAGTGCTGTTTGAATGGGTAAATGAGGACACAGATTGTGTTGTAAAGAGCTTTGAGTGTCTTGATAAGATAGAAAAGTGCTATATAAGTGCAGTCCATTAGTCTCAAAAGTAGTTGCACAAAAGTAGAAGGTGTTGATAAAAAAGGTGCAAATCTCTGCCCAGATTTTTCCAAAACATGTTGCAGGCATGAAGTTTAAAACAAGAACATCAACACACCAGTTCAAAACATGTTTGTTGTACATCCTCAACAAGGAAGACTCAATAATCTGAAGTTTTTTTTTTTTTTTTAGAGAAAGCAGCTCCAGCTTTACATCACTGGCTCTAAACCTGATGCCTGGACAGTGTACAGCGTGCTCTGCAGGGTCACAGAGTCATTGAAGTTACTGGAAGCTGTCCAACCCAAGCTGTGGACTCCGGGATGTGATAAAGCCTGAAATATCTGTGGAGTGGTGTGAGTTTAACGGCTCTGGCAGTCAGAATCCAACGGCAGGTCTGTAAAGCATCAAGCCTGCATGCCACACTCACTCCCCGCCCCACAGCTCCTGTTGGGTTGATGCTGGTGATGACGAGAGGAGCCAGGGATCAGCTCAAACAGGTTTCTCAGGGGAAACAACATTTATTGGGACTACAAAAGATCCACAGCTGGAAACGAGTCAACTGTGGAAGAAGTAACAAAGACCTTTTCAAACAGTTGATTTCAGTTTACGTATCAAACTAGAAGCACATCCTCTGTAATAAGAGCTGAGGGCGTCTTGGAGACGCTGAAATCTTCTGCCACCCACCCCAACAGCACATCTGCCTCTTTCAGCTTCACTTCCTTCCCTTGTGTCTGTTTCCCTCCCCAGTCTGGCAGCTTCCCCACAAACACACACCAAACATAAAAACGCTCTGCAGAGAGATGTTTCTTCTGTCATCCGGCATGCGAGCAAATCTACAATAAACCAAAGTTGACCTTCAGCCAAAGTATGTCCGACACTTTTTTTTGCTCTGTGAGTTTGTGCGTGTGTTCACTAGGGCAAGCCCGTTGAATATTCTTGATGTTAAGCATCATCTTTGCTCACTCGTTTGTGACCGCGCTGCACTAGTTGAACATTTGGTTGCACTAGATCAGTGGGGGCCAATCCATGTGCTTAAGGGCCACTGTCCTGTACGTTTGAGTTGTTTATCTGCGACAAAACACCTGGTAGGCTTCTGCAGAACTTGCAGACCTGCAGGTGAGCAGGGAAACAAGTAGAAGCATGCAGAATTTATTTATTCACTTATTTATTGTTTATTTGATAAAGACAGATACAAGAAACATAGAGCAAAACAATTCATTGCCATCATCACAGTAGCCAAAGCTAATTCGCAACACCCGTCCCTAGATGGGCCTTTAACAGTTGGTTAAATGAAAAGTTAAGATCAACAGTAAAAACCTAATTAAAATGATAAAAAAAAATGTATTTAAAATTATTGAGTTAAAACCATTACAATATTTTAAAATGAGTACAATTCTGGTTCATCTTAAGCCTTGAAGTGAATATTTTAATGTCAGTTATGGTCTTAAGATCAGCTGGTAATGAGTTCCTCAGCTTACAGCTCCTAATAGAGAAGGCTGTCTGTCCAAAAGTTGTCCTGCAAAATGATATTTTACAGTCATGATTTGTGGAACTTCTAGCATCTCTGTTGCTGTTCTGTCTCTGAACAAATGTAAGTAATGGCTCAGGTACTGCACGACTGATGCATTTATGGAACAGTTTAAGAAAACAAAAACTAATACAGCTATCAAAGCTCATTAGATTATACAGTATTTCTTAATAATATTACAATGGTGATAACGGAGTGGCTTTTTATCCATAATTTTTATGGCCCAATTGTATAAAGAGCTAATGACATCAACACACCAGTTCAAAACATGTTTGTTGTACATACTCAACAAGGAAGACTGTTTGCAGTTGGAGATGCCTGAGCCCATGCGGTCATGCAATATATGTAACAAAAAAAAATCATAGAATGCATATATAGCAGGGCCGCCTGACTTGGTATATAGTTTCTAATTGATAAATAAAAATAAATACAATAAACTGTAATTTTCTTCCTTCTGCTACCTCTCATTTTGTATGTTATTGTTTATGGGATTGTTTTGTATTGTATTTTAAAAATGAACAGATTTTATAAATACAGTAAATAGTTTGAACCTAATATTACTTTGTACTGTTGCTGAAATTGTCTTTAAATGTTTATCAAATTTAAGTTCAGGATCTAGCACCAAGCCAAGGTATTTAAATTCAGCAACAGACTGATGATTTTTTTTTTTTTTCATTTTGTAAATGAACATAATTTTTTTCTGTTAAATCAAGTTTTCTTATTGAGAAACACATGGAGACTGTTTCTGAAATGTTCAGAACTACCTGATTTTGCATGAGCCACTGTTGGATGTCAGACACACAGCTGGATAATACCTCTGCTGCTTGTTCTGGTGACTTAGCGGGTGCATATAAAGAACTGCATCATCCACATAAAGTTGACAGTTGACACCTGAGCATTGCCTGCCTATAGGCAAGTTGTTTATGATGAGACTAAACAGCAAAGGGCCAAGTATCGAGCCTTGTGGGATGCCCTTTTTAAGTTCAAAAATCCAGATATGTCTTCATCTAATTTAACACACTGAGCTCTAGGCTTAAGATAAAGTGTAAACCAGCTTATTGCATCAACTGAAAAAAATAATTATGATATTTTAGATAAAAGCAAACTATGACAAATGCCTTTTTAAGCTTGATAAATACAACACCCATCACATTACCCTTGTCCAGGGAATTCTTTAATTTTTTAACTAAACAGCAGTTTGCCATTTCAGTAGAATAACCTGGTCTGAATCCAAACTGATAGTGGCCCTTCAGAATCAGGCACCATTGTTTAACTAGCTTGCACTAGTTCAACACTCGTACTTAAAACACTATTTTGACTAGTGGTTCTTTTGGTCGACTATTTAGAGCAGAAGTTATTTTTGTTACCAACTTTGCTGCCCAAGTAGCTCAAAAGTCCCAACTAGTTGACCTTTAAACTCACTAATGTACAACTGGACCAAACCAGTTGACAACTGTCGTTCAAGCTAACTATAAAGCATGAAAATCACCTACCGTATTTATTTGTGTTATGTAACCCCCACTTTTTTTTTACTTACAAAGTATAAAAAAGCTAATCCTCAAGTATAATGCTTACCCCTGATTTCATGCAGACTTCAGGATTTTTCAGCCTTTGTGGTTTGTATCAATAAAATTATAATACAATGTTTGTGGTATTAATTGTTACAGTTTCGGAAGCTGTGTTTTCTGCTTTCTCTATAATCAGATGTTGCTCTCGGGAACTCCAAACTTTTGGGGTGCCATTTGTAAAGTTACACAGTCAATAATTACCAGCAATATTTTGGTTTGTTTAGCCTTTCATAAAAAAAAAAAAAAGAATAAAAAAACTATATACT
>JARVGS010001636.1:9462067-9478155 GCA_031762315.1 Hypsolebias antenori | reverse complement strand
CCTGTTGAAGCCGCCCGGACCAGTAACACTGTAACACTGACGGACCGGAAACGGAAGCTCAATAATCGGCATTAAAAACACTAAAAAATATAATAAAACTAATAATACGTTATTTATAAAGCCATTTAAAACAACCACAGCTGCAACAATGTTTTGTACACATGAAAAAAAGTACGTAAAAAAAAAAAAATCCATATATTTATATTAATTATTATTTATAATGCGAACGTAAGTGCGGAAATTCGTTAACCGGGTAGGTCGTAATCCGAGGACCACCTGTAGTTTGTTGACGGACAAATAACCGGTATGCAGTACTCTTGTTTTATTACCATTTTTATGAATTGCCATAAATGACTGTAGCCTTGTTTAATTCTGGGGGCCACCATTATTTTGGTAAATCCATCACAGATGTAGAATTATCAGAAATTATACTTCAGTTTGTAAGTAACACATTTTAGGTTGCTGAACAGCTTCATTTACAGTGATGGTACAGTTGCTCTGGGTCACAGGTTGCTATTTAGCTCAACAAAGTGACTGGAGGTGGGATGTATATTGGTCCGATCACTAGTCCATTGGGCCAACATGTAGACGCACTAATTAATAATCCTTTCACACATTTTTATGCCTAGAGCCAAATTAGAATAACAATTTAACCTAATATAGATGTTTTTGAACTGACTTTATCTGACATTCAGCCCATTAAAATGAATCGCAGTGTGTTGACAGAGAGGAGAGTAGAGAAATGGTCCAGCTTTTACATTAGCTCCAGAGTGAGTCTGTATGAAGTTAGCTCCAGAGCCATAAGCGTTATTAAAATTGGAATACCCGGTATATAATTTTCTATAGATACAGTATAATGTTGTTAGCTTCAGAATTAATAAATTAAACATCACAAGTTGAACAAATTTGATTGTTTTGACCCATATATTGTGCATAAGAATTACTACAAACAATACCTTTGTCACATAACATTTTATCCTTGACTCCATATGTTTTAGTCTCCACTACAACCGATGTACATATTGCTGTGCCAGTAAACTAATGACATTAGTTGAAAAATGTAATGAACATTTATAATTGTTTTAAGTAAATAAAAGTTTTCATGTGTCACAAACATTGTTTAGTTTAATAGAGAAATAGTGTATTAAGGTCAATATGAGTGTAGTCGTAGATACCTTTAAGGACACCATGGGTTTAATCTGATTGTTTTTTTTTTACAAACTTGCCACTACACGATAAGTCCAGCCAGTCAGAGAATGGAACCAGTGGCAAACAGCTGTGGGACGATGGCTGATCCGACAAGAGAAACACAGACAGACTGAGAACTGGGAGGAATCTGGGCATCTGGATAAAAACATAAAGCTTAAAACATTCATTTGGTGTCAATTACTTGAAAGCAGTTTATTTGGTGTTTAAAAAAAAAAAAGCTACAAAAGCATTTCTCATGGAGAAGCACAAACCAGGGACCGTGGCACCATGGCGCATCAGCGCTATTCAGGTAAGATATTAAAGTCATAATTTTCACATCATGACAAGTTGTAACTTGTTCATTAGTCCATTTAGAAGTGTGCACTGGTGAGTTGTTAATCATAGATGAGTCATTAACCGCTGTTCCTACCTAAATAAAGCCACCCCCGTCCTCCATATTTTGAGCCATTCTTTCAAGCGTAGCGTGAATCTGGGAGATGAAACCAGCATAAGTGTCAGACATAATCATGTGGTCATTACGCTGACATGAAACCACCATGGGATTCATTTAGAACCACAGACGGACGCTCCACTTTTTGAAAGGGTCGGTCATTTGTCTTTGCGCCCACTCTGGCCTTCTCACGCTCATTTCGCTTTCAGTGCAGCCAGTCGGGTCAGTTCTAATTACTGGGGTTCAATTGGAATTGGCTTTTCAATTTTTTGACGCTGCAGCAGTGGAAATCGCACGTTGCCAGTTCCAACCCCCACCCATACTGCTCAGCCCCCTCCTGGTATGCCTGATGCATTCCCCTCAATGCGCCAGTGCTTTGCAATGCAGCGTGAGAGAGAAAGCGAGGGAGTGAGAGAGAAAAACACTGTGTTGTTATTAATGCTTTATTTACAAGGCCAAGCTGCACGAATGCAGTTTATTTAAATACGTGTTACTGTGAGGGTGTGTGCAGGTGAGGGAAAGGGTAAATTCGCCCATGTATGCTTTTTGGAAAAAGAAACAGACAAACTGAGGAAGAACGGCAGAATAAAGAAGAAAGCATCTCAGCGAGGGATTGGGAGTGGCAGAAAGAGCCAAGGCTTTTCTCCTCTGTCTTTCCTTCGGGTCCGCAGTGCAGGAGAAGAGAAGATTAAAGTGGAGACGCTGCTTTTGAAGTTTGGCGATGGAAGAAGGAGCAGCAGCGCCAACATTCACAAACTCAGACACACACACACACAGAGGGAGGATGACTGCAGTTCGATCTGTTTTAGATTCACACCGGCTTTATGAGATTCCTCGCGCTGTATTACATTCTGAGTAACGAGAAAGCAGAAAATCATCCCCACCATTTAAATAAGTGTGAGGTCATAATGAAGTAAACTTACCGATGTGGGGGAAAAGAAAGTCCACCTTCTTTTAATTCAAGGGTTTTACGTAGCAGGGCATAATGAAAAGGATTGTGTCTTTACAAAGTTCCTAAATGGAAAAGCTGAGTATGAAAAACCAAATGCCTCCCGTATCACTCCATCATATGTTTGTGGAGGAATTTCGGCCCACTCATCTTTACAGTGTTGCTTAACTTCATCAGATTTATAGTTCTTTTGTTTCTGCACAGCTCTCTTAAGGTCTCACCCAAACATTTCAATCAGTCTGAGGGCTGAGCTTTGACTAGACCATTGCAACACTTTGATTTGTTTCTTTTTCAGCCACTCTTTTGTAGATTTGCTGCTGAGTTTAGGATTATTGTCCTGATGCATGACTCAGTTTAGTCCAAGCTAGGGATGCACAATATTGGATTTTAGTCCGATATCCGATAGGCCGATATGTTATTCGGCCGATAACCGATGCCAATACCGATATTTTATATACATTCCTTTGTCAGAACATTGCTGTCTTATTTAGGCTTATTTGCTACAAAAATTGTGCAACAGCTGTAAGAGCTGGTGACATATATTCAGTAACAGCCATATGATATACGTATCACTTTGACTTATATTAAATGAAAAATGTTAAATGTTATTTATTAGAATTAGTCACCTGTGATGCTGTCTCACTTGTGGAGGCTTGTTCCAGGTTCCCAGCTGCATAAAGGACTTTTTAAGTTCAAAGTTTTTGTCTATCCATTGTGCTGTTAGACTAATCATGCTAATAGGACTAACACGACGTCCAAATGTCTGTGGTAAAACTCACCCAAGTCATGCTATCTGCTATTAGCTTCTCAACAATGTCGGAAATGACGGTTGTAACTCGGGCGACGTTACATTGGAAAAATATCTCTGACTGCAGACGATGTAGCGAGGTTCAACATAGTCCACAAATCTTCAGAATTCGACATCCTCACCAACAAAAAATAAAACTTCCACACCGCCATTTTGAATATTCCTCTCCACCTTGAGATCGGGTGACGCCATCGCATTGTTCTGCAACGTCATCACGTTGTGCTGCAACGTCATCACGTTGTGCTGCCGCTGCAGGCCAACACAGTGCCTTTTATATCGGAGAGTTATTTTAATGGAATGTCCGATACTGGAAAATTAACGTTAGTATCGGCCGATACTGATATCAGGCCGATAATATTGTGCATCCCTAAATAAAATGGGCTTTAACTGACCAAACACAATTAAACAGACTAACTGTCTGAACCGACCATGATTGTTAATTTATGACCAAGTTACAGTAAATTAACTCCACACTTGGTGTTTTATGATCCACAGCAGGGTCACATCAGTAGGACGCAGGACATAGTGCACCTGAACGCTTTCCCTTGGCTTCGAGGAGACGTCCCAGCACCATCGTTAGTGTCCTTTCCTGAAATGTCTGGTATAGGAGAATCCTCCATGGGGGATATAATGTTCTCCTGAAAGAAAACAGAAGGAATCTTTATATACAAATCTGAGTAAACATCCTGAGTCCTCCCTTGTTCTGTTAAAGTTTGCCTCCAAGGAGACACATTTTCTTAGAACAAGTGGTCTTTATCAAAGTTTATCAGGGGGTTAAAAATGCCTTTGAACAGTTTTTCTTTAAGTCATGGATATTTTTTCACTTATCAGTTCATTACTAAAAGAAACATTTGGGTAGAAAAACTTGAGTCTGACCTCTACAAGGGCCTGCAGCAGACGCTGAGTGAGAGGACCAAAGGGACACCCGTCCTCTGGTGATTCATGCTGGGACTCTGACTTTTTCAACAATGAGTCTACGTCTGCGTTGGACATAAAGATGAGGATCAACGTGGATAAAGACACACATCTGTGTACCGATATTAGCTTGTCTTGGTAAAAACAAAGGCAGATGTGTTACTTGACAGTTCTCCCTAACCTTTTGCATCCAGTTCTGACAGCGGTCCTCCCATGAGGCTCTTTTTCTTGTCGTTGACTCGTACTCCTTCCCTTTGCTCCTCCAGCAGGTCCTCTTGAGCCCAACGCTGTGAGTAGTGTTTCCCCAATGCTGGAATCTGTGATTAACACAACCATCCCTGATGCTCAGTGTACTTTATAATCCATCTTACTCAACATCCAAGGATTGTTATCAATGCTTGAATGAAGGAGCCTGATTTTTAGGTCATACTTTGAAATACTCCGCCTCATCATCTGGAGGTTTCAGAAGCTCCTCAAGTAGCCGTATCTCTTCATTTGTGATGTCAGCACAGTACGGTTCGACTGATGCCCAGAATCTGAAAAAAATCATTTCAAGTACAAAAATAAATCCTTACAAAATAAGATACTATAATAATTAGAGAAAGATGCTGCTGCTGCTGACCTGTTGGGAGCATCATTTTTCGGAGCGCGGGGAATATCTTGTGGATCGTCTGGGAAATCATACTCTTGAACTTTTGGCTGTATGAGTTTAGACTTGGGTCTTCCAGGACCTGGACTTGGCCCTCCTTTGCTGTCCTGTTTTTGCTTCTTCGTTTTATGGCGGGATGTGGCTGCAGGATCTGGGTCTTTCCCCAGAACGCGCTTGTCTCCCTTCTTGTCTTGCCAATCTGTGAGAATCTGAGATTCAGGACAGAAGAAGGTCAAAGGGACTTTTAGTATTTTTTATTTAGGATTCAAATGTGCAGAACAGTAAAATGTGATGAAAACACATGGATCAGAGACATCTACCTGTCTCTGCTCCTCCAGGGCTCGGAGGCGGCGGCTGCCAGAGGACAGCAGTGTCTCCAGCTCCAGCTGCAGGGTGTCCAGCTCCTCTATGCCGATGCCATCGTCCTCTGAGCGGCCCAGCACAGCCGTGTACCGGGGGCACAACTTCACATGCTCCACAGGCTTGAAGTCGTAGTATTTCAGCGAGGGGCAGTCCTTCAGCTCGCTCATGATGCGATGAGACAGTGTGACTGATTGATCTAACACAATCACATGAACGACACAGTTCGTTAGAGATCACTGGACTCACATAAAGTCAAGTCTGGGTCCAAGTTTGTGATCAAAAACCCAAAGCACGTCCGAGGAGGGCTTCATTCAGCTCCGGGCCTAAACGGACCCGAATTACTCTTATATTTTAACAGCAGTTTTAGTCATTAAAATCACACAGATATTATTCACGAACATTTTTACGCGTGTTGCTGCCCACTAAGGGCTCATAAACATTGAATTTCACGTTTAGAAGCAACGATATTTACCGTCAGTGAAAAACGTCCATGATGGGAAAAACCATTGCGCCGAGAGGGGTGTCCAAAACCTATTTACATTAAACTTCTACCTTTTTGAACCAAATTAAAACGTTTAATGTAAGCTATATGCTTTTTCAAATCAACTACAGAAATCAACACTTTTTTAGCAAAGCAAAACAAATTAGCCAAATTTCGAGCACAACAACCACCCACAAGGCAATGGTATTATTGGAATAAACCATTTTTGTCAAGACGCAACCGCACAAATGCTTTTCAACTAAATCTGCAATTGTATGATAATTATTGCATAAATAATTTTTGTTTTTTTATTTTACGGGCTAAATTTACACAAATGTTGAAAAAAAGTCTAAACTGCTTATGACATAACATCCAAAAAGCAACGTGTAGCTCCCCTTGTTGAGCAAAATGGTTGCACCCTAATGTGTGTTCGTTTTGAGCATACTCTCCCTCATTTGGGCGGAGTAACGAGTTCAAACACATAAGCTTTATGGGAGGCACCGGACTCCTCAAACGTGAAGTAGATAAACAAACGCACCTTAGCTTTACATTACTATGAAGGATTTACGGAAGCGTCGTTCCAGGCGTGGCTGAGGAACTTCCTTCTTCTACAGCTGAAAAATGGTAAGTGTCCTGCCTTACATGAATTTTTGAAATTTAATATGTACCTATTTGTTTTAAGTAACTGCGACTTCGCTCAAATTGAAATGAGCTAGCTAGCTAGCTTTCGTGGTCCCGCGGTGACACAGGGTTTGTCTGGTTTCAGTGAACTGAGGGGACGGGCATCCATCAGAGCCTGGACTCATTTAGCTGAGCTGCTCTTTCCTCTCGGGCCTTTTCTCCTGCTTTACTGTCACAGGTGGCTTTCCCAAAACGGACTTGTTTGGTCTGAAAGGCACATTAGATATTTAATACAGAGAGAAGCAATGAGCCCTAATGTGGAAGGAAGATAACGATCATTCACCTACTTCTGCGAGCAAAATCAAATAAATCAAACTCATATTTTAATTAATGTGCTGCTTAAATGACTGATAAGAAACCCTCAACTAAAAGTAACTAAGTATATTTTTATAGTGATGTGTGCATCCTTGCTCATACTGGGCCCCAGTCAGACCTGAGTGTCACTGAGCTGGTTGGTTGTGTTTGTTTTTATTCTGACCAGTTGCATCATGGAGCAGGATTCTTTCATCAGACTCTCACATCTTGCTTTGTTTCTCCTCAGACAGCGACTCTGCGCCCGTACTTGAATGCTGTGAGGGCCACCCTGCAGGCGGCCCTCTGCCTGGAGAACTTCTCCTCTCAGGTGGTGGAGCGCCACAACAAGCCGGAGGTGGAGGTCAGGTATGTTTGGAGTCTTTCGCTCCTCCTATGTGTTTCTCCTGCAGATCATCTGCAGCCGTCACACATGTATGGGCTTGTGCTGACTTGTGCAAGAAAGTATGGGAGGGATGAAAAAAATGGCACAAGCATGGGCAAGGATCTCAGCGTGTTCGCGCAGCAGCCTGTATGAAGGTGTCCTGTAACAGCTGGGCAGCTGAGAGTGTTGTGGACGTGGTTACAGGAGCAGTAAGGAGCTGCTGCTTCAGCCTGTGGTGATCAGCCGCAACGAGAAGGAGAAGGTTCTCGTCGAGGGCTCCATTAACTCCGTCAGAGTCAGCATCGCTGTCAAGCAGGTCATTCGACACTTTGAGCTTTCAGTATGTTTCTTCTCTGCGCCTGATTTTAATTAGACGTAAAAAAAAAAAAAAAAAAAAAGTTTCTGCTGTGATCACAGGCTGATGAGATCGAGAAGATCCTTTGCCACAAGTTCATGCGGTTCATGATGATGAGAGCGGAGAACTTCTTCATCCTGAGGAGGAAACCAGTCGAGGTACGGGATGAAGCTGAGGGACAAGATCTCTCATGATCGACTGGACACATAAAAATAAAATCACTGGTGTTTTTTTTTTTTTTTTTTTTTGGCATCTCTAACTCTCACGTCCTTCGTGTGTCCACAGGGATACGATATTAGCTTCTTGATCACCAACTTCCACACAGAGCAGATGTACAAACACAAGCTGGTGGACTTCGTCATCCACTTCATGGAGGAGATCGACAAGGAGATCAGCGAGATGAAACTGTCTGTGAACGCCAGGGCTCGTATCGTTGCTGAGGAGTTCCTCAAGAACGTAAGCCGTTTGGTTCCGATCACTGCCGAGCTGCAACCGAGTTTGGTCTGAAACGCATTCTGTCTTCTCCACAGTTCTAATGGTTCTAATGGCAACCTTGTCCTTGGTCTCGTGCACCCCTTGGACCGTCTTGAGGACCAATCAGCACATGAGCGGAGAACTAGAGGAGGAAACATCCAGTCGACGTAGAGATCAGAGGGATGTGACCAGTCTGACACCCTTTGCGCTCGTCTCCTGCATGTCCCTGTAGTCGTGGATATCAACTCCTGTATATAATGAAATAGTAAGTTTCATTTTCAGCCACTCTGAACAAATCCCCAAACAAAGGCGGGTCCTTAAAGTATTAATCCAGTTGATAGCCATGATTACAGGGACGTCGGGGACGTTTAGCCACAAATAAAACGACCAGGTTTTTGTATTGTGAGTCTGTTTCGTCACCGTTGTTTCAAAGTTTGTCCATTAAGGACGTGAATATACAAGAAAGTGTGGCATTAAATCAGATGGAGACGCCACGATGACCTGTGTAAGAGATAAATGAAAGAGAAATAAAGTCACTTGTTTATACGTGTTGGCTTTTAAAAAGTGCCTTACATGGTGTGAGCTGCTGCACCTATGAACCGATTCTTTAGTTTTCAGGAAGCTGCCTTCAGATAACACTTGTCACACTTTGGTGATGTTAGGAAGAGGAAGTGATTCAGTGTTTGTTCACATTAAGTATTGCATACATTTAAAACAATTTCATAACTGATGTAACATTTGTTGAATGTTTTGTTTAGTGTAGTTCCAGCTGTTTAATTTTAAATGTTATTTATCTAGAAGGCCACGGCGGTGATTGATGCAGAAGTGCTGAAGCACCCTCGTTCAGCTTGTTGCTCGTCGTGCAGCTGTGAAAGGAAACGTGCAGCTCGATCAGGAAGTTCTGACCTTTGGTAGTGGTGCGTCACAAAACGTAGCTAAAAAGTGGCGATTGGATTTAGAGCTATCTGAAGCTCAATGACGATTTTAACTCGAGTTTCCTGCCAACACTTCCTGTGTGACCTCACCTGCTCACAGTTATGTTCTCAGGTTCACACAGCGGCCATTTGTTTGGAGCTTTATCGTTTCATTAATCTGGGAGTGAGACAGGTGTGTGGTTACCATGGTGACTAACCAGCTTTAACATTTCTTTTGCCACCTCTTACAGTTTATGCATTAACATATAAGCGTTTTTCAAAAGTTTTGTTTTGAAGTTTGAGGGCAGGAGCTGCTTTGGCACACGAAACTTTCTTCAAACTGGTTTAAAAAAGACTCATTCGAAGTCGATCATTCAGCCACAGCCGCTCGTGAACTTTTTCTACATCTTCAAGGAAACTGAAGCCCCAGACTTCCTGGAAATGACAAAACGTTGCAGACATGTACCAACTGAACACCAGATTTCACGATGAGAAGTAGAAAAGTCAAAGTGATGCTTTTGGAAACTGGTCTGTCCTTTTTTAGGGACATGCTTTAAACCAGATTTTTACAATCACACTGACTTCATCATTGCAAACGTTTATAAAAAGAAACATAAAATTGAAAAGCGTTTCTGATTGGTTTAGAAAAATAACATCTTTATTCCTGTGGAGATAAAACATTTTCAATTTGAGATAAACAGTCAACTTTGGGCTAACGTTACGTTTTAAACATTTCAAATGCTCCGACATTTTGCTCCACGTTTTTCATAAATGGTTTGTAACAGCCGAAACAAAACGACCCACTACAGACAGTAGCTAAAGCTATGACCACCCAGTTGTGTATATTAGCAGCTGTTTACAAGAGATGCTAATATTTCTGGTAAAATCCCTTCACCCAGTTCATTTAAAGAGCTTTGTGCTGGGAGCAGGTTCAAACCCCATGAATTGCACATTACATGAAATGATTGCACACAGAACGCTATCATGTCTGACATGCAGCAGAAAACCTGTTGGACTGAAACTGCACGGCTAACCTGACGGGAACCGTCAGCGTTAAATCTACATGGACATGCTGAACCCACAGCGAGCACATCCATCAGAGGGATCTCTGCTGAGAACCACCGCCTCGCTGCAGGATCATGGATAAAATGGCCCAGGTGTGCTGCAGCTGTCAGACACCAACAACATAATACTCCTTCCATAGAGTGGAGGGGGTGGTTCCAGGAGTCCGTCCACGAGAAGGGACGAGGCAGAGGAGAGGTCCAACTGCAGCATCACTGGCTCCAGCGCAGGCCTCAGAGGTGAGGAGGGACGGTCTGCAGGGCGTCCTCAGCCGTACGGTGGATGTCCACGTTCTGGAAGGAGGAGCGGAGCCAGGTCAGATGGTTTGTCAACAAGCACACGCAAGTCAAAGCCCTGCAGCCGACCTGCAGCTACTATAAACACAAACATCAGCTGAAGAAAGCACCGATGCGACCCACAGCTTTTAGCTCAGACTGGTGTTATTTCAGCTTTTTCATGAGAAACAAGCAACGACAGCTGTGGTGGATTTAGTTTAACACTCGTCAGCTTCTGTGATACAGAAACAAACTAAACAATTGTCTCAATGGCAGGTAACTGGGGGGAAACCACAAAAAGCTGTCTCAACTGTTTGCAAAGAACAAGGAAGACGGCAAGGAATATTTTAGCAGCTAGCATAGCATCCATCCTCTTCATCAGTTTGACCCTCTGAGCTCAGGAAGGTGACAGGGTCCCTCTGGCAATGAACATCTATAAGAAGTCATTTATTCAGAGTGCAATAACCTTTCTTAACCAAACAATAACATCTACATACACATGCAAACTGTTTTATTCTGTGCCCAAATTGTTTTGATCGTATGTTTTATGGTTGGTGAGCTGAAGGAAAATTTCCACCTTGGTGGACAATAAAGTTTCATCTCATCTTGATCGCTCTGCATCTTATTAAAAAGTACCTTTTTTTTAAACTTCTGCTTAAAACTGAGTGCTGTGACTCCAAGCCTGCAGCTGACCAGTGAGCAGACGGGAGCGTGCACAGCGAGCGCTCCGTTTGCCTCTCTGGGGTTTAGGCCCAGACAAACGTTTGCATATGAATGAGAAATGTCCGAGCCTTCAGACTGCACGGAGAATCAACAGGAAGAGCCACGCTGAGTGTTTTATGTTGTGATGGAACAAAAAGAGTGCGGCACACGTTCATGACATGGATGAGTGGATTTTATTCAAAACCAGTGAACAGAAAGGTGTTGCTCTTATTTCTGATCATTAATGTGAATTTAAAACTCAAAGCCTTCACATCATATGTCTGTACCTCCAGGATTGTCAGTTGTTAGTGTTACACAGCCTAAAACACTAAATAGTTGATATTAAGGCATCATTTTGATACGTGTTGTAATTTAAAACTAATTTTAACTAAACTTAAAACTGACACTGGTAAAATAATAAACAAGAACAGAGAAAAATAAACAGTTTTCACAGAAAAGCTGCAGGGAGTGCAGCTCGCTTCAAAAAGACTGTGCGTGACGAGATCCGTGACAGGATTTACAATCGATCAATCAGAAACTGGATTCCAGTCGAGCATCAACTGCGTGATCACATCGAGAGGGAGGAAAAACCGAAGAGCAGTGGAGACGAGGACTTAGGAGGAGCATTGTGCGTCTGCAGGGGTTCACTGCTTAACAGAGGCTAAAAAGTGGAGGTGGGGGTGTTGGGGACGGCTAACTGCCTCACTGGTGAGCTGGCACAGTAATCAAAGCCTCCTCTGACAGCCGAGTCACTTCTACGTTCTGTTCGATGAGACACAGAGAGCACGAGGAGTCAAAAGAGGAGGAGACAAGCAGGCTGCAGACTGAAACCTGAAAACAAGTTAGCTCCTTCCACACCGTCAACTTTTATTTCTGTCAGAAACATCTTGAGAAGTTGTGCATTAGTGGTTCAAGATCAAGAACAACGATCGTATGTAGAGTTGACAACATTCTTTAAACAGGCCTTATTGGTGAAGAGAAATACATTAAAAACATCATGTAAATATGTTTTAAGATGTATTTACTAGACAGGCACAGGACTCATGAGCCACTTTAATAGGTCCACCTTGTTCGTACAGGCTCAACTCTTCTCCCTGCAGAACTGCTTTAATTATAAACATTCCTCTGAGCTTTTGGTTTATATCGACATGTTAGCATCACTCTGTCGCTGCAGGTTTGTCAGCTGCACGTCCACGATGAGTCTCCTGTTTCATCTCATCCTAAAGATGATCGATGAGACTGGAGGTCAGTGATCTGACCCTCATCAGAGCAGGAAGATGTTTCCAACGTCTTATTTTCCTACTTTAACGAGTCCTCACAAACTGTAGCTTCAGTTTCCTGCTGGCAGCTTTCAGGAGTGACGCCCGGTGTGGTCTTCTGCTGCTGCAGCCAAACTGCCTCCACGTTGGACAAGTTGTGAGCTCACAGATGGTTTCTGCAGACCTTCGATTGTAACAAGTGGTTATTTGTGCTACAGTTGCCTTCTCCTCTGACCTCTGGCTTTATTTACAATGAATATCTTCTTTTTTGGACCGTTCTCTATAACCCCAGAGATGGTTCCAACAAGGTGGGATCAATAAAGTTCTAGCTTATCTTAGTCCTCTGGACAGATTCTTCTTTAGTGAAATGTTTCATCTTTTATCCAAAAGACTTCTTCAGTCTGACACCCTGCAGCAAACTTGTTTTATAAATAGTCTTATCACAGTGGATCAGCCAGTTTGCTGTTAACAGTCAGAAGTAGCTATTCGCTTGTGAAAGGAGGACTATCACAATGACCATCACTTAAAAATGTCTTGTTAGAGCCCTGATGGCCGCTTGCTGTTCATAGGGTGCTGAGTGACGCTCAAACCAATGTTCCTCTAAGCGCATTCTTGACAGAGGAACGTTGGTTTGAAAGAGGAGTGAAAGGAGCCATCTTTGTGAAGAGTCCATCATTAAACAGGGGCGGGGTCTCCGTGTCCAAATGCCCCCCCCCCCCCGCCCCTTACAATGCTGTTATTGCAAACATCACTCCGTGAATAACAAGCGGTCATCAGGGCTCTAACGATCCATTGTTATGTGATGGTCCTCCTTTTTACTGTAGTTCTGACAAGTTTGCTGCAGGCTCTCAGAGTGAAGAAGTCTTTTGGATAAAAGATGAAACGCTTCAGTAAGGAAGAATCTGTCCAGAGAACCCGACTTAACCTTGTTAGATTTTTCTACCTGGACTATTGAGCATGCATCAGATGGTTGTGTGTAAAAATCTCAGTAGATCAGCAGTTTCTGAAATACTCCAACCAACAACCTCCTCACATTCAAAGTCACTTTAATCTCCTTTCTTCTCCATCCTGATGCCCAGTTTGAACTTCAGGAAGTCGTCTCCACCTCATCTAGCTGCCTAAAGGCACTGAGCTGCTGCCACATGACTGGATGATTAACTTGTATTGGTATACCCAATGAAGTGGCCGGGGAGTGTATTTGTACACAGCTGCTTTTGCAGTTCAGCTGCAACATATCGTCAGCGGGGTGTGTGCACCTGAAGAATCTGAACGTTGAAAATGTGCAAAAGTTTAAAGCAACAAATGTAAGATTTATGGCTTTTCTTAAATTATTATCCACTAATGGTCTGGTAAAAATAAATACAATAAGTGTATTGAAAAAATTCTGAATAACTTGCAACATGTTGAGAAGCTGCAGTGAAACATAAAACAAAACAAAAAGGCTGTGTGTGTGTGTGTGTGTGTGATACACACACCTCTGGCTTTTCTCTGTGCGTGTTAACAGCCTCCACACTTAAGCTGATGGACTCCACTTTACACCCTGCGAGTACAGAAAACACTGGATTTGTTTGTTCATGTGAGCGGACGGAGCAGCTTTATGTTCCAGCCGACGACAAGTTATTTCCTACCGTAGGCCACGGGCGTCAGCTTCAGCACAGTGTGCAGTGGGCACTTCAGGTACGGCAGCTCCTCTGTAAGAACAACACAAATGCATAAAACCACCAGAACAGAAGCACTGATGCTCCCAAACAGCTACTGTTGTCGTTTTAGAAAAGGAACCAACTTGTAATGTTTTATTAGCGTCACATGACGGAGCCGGGCTCACCCACAAAACTAAAGCAACTAGAGTTGGCATCAAAACAACCCCACACTCACGTTATTCACTGTGCAGATGAATAAATATGAAACAGGAAACTGAGCACATGTTTGTTAGGTGGGTGGTCTAACTTTCAGCTGTTATTACACAAAAAACTATTTTAGTTTGGTTCTTTCAACCCGTCTTATCTATAAGTTTCAATTTATTTCCCTAAAAGCCTTTTCATCATTACTTTGCATTAGTGTGTGATCGTCTGCGTCTTCTTTTTTTATTCCATCAAGCACCGACCTGCCGTTTTGTCCAGAAAGTAGGCCAACAGGCAGCGCATGACAGCCTGGTGACAGATAACCAGCACGTTCTCCTGCCTCTCCAGCTCCATGATGACCGGCTCCAACCGCTGCACCAGGTCCTCGTAGGACTGAGCACAAGACGTGAAATAAAATGGTCATAAAAGTTAAGCTGTAAAGCAGGAGTTCCACTTGGTTACTTTATTTTCTGCACGGGTAAATAAACAGACATTTAGCAGGTGGAAGCGTTCATACAGGATGTCTAGATTTTAACTGGAAACCAAATCCATCTTCCTACGTGACACTAATGACGCGGTAACGAGATGAACTAAAGGTGAGTGCTGACCAGCAGCATTTAGACCCACTGTAAACAAACCAACCGCACATTAGACACACACACATACACTCACAGGCACAAAAACTGATGTCTTTGTTTACCGTGATCACATGTTCAACTAAACCTGATTATCCAAGTGGAGTTTCATTAGCAGAGTGTAAGTGGCCAGCAGCCATCTGGATTTAATTTGACGCCGTTTGTGTTTACATGAAAGAACATTTTTATTAAATTCACACAGGAAGTTCTGGCCATTTTTAAAACTCACATGCTGTCCTCAGAGACGCTTACAACTCTGACATATACAGTAGTTGCAAACATCAACAGGACTTTGTGCAACATTATCACCCACTGGGGGAAGAGAAATGATCTGAGGACATCACAGTCTTCTGCAAGAAGCAGAAGATTGTGGCTCAGAGTGAGATAAAGGGAGTCGGACACCTCACGAGTGTGCCAAAATCAGACTGGATCGTGTTCCCAGAACGTATGATTGGCTCACTGTTGAACCTCAAACCATTTGTTGAGGACATGTTGGGATGTGGAAATATCTCAGCATATTTGATTAGATTATCGATTGACTTGATGTAATCAAAGTGATGATCGCCTGACACAGTACAACACTAAGCTGAAGTGACTCGTGTTTTATGCTTTTACTAGGCGTCATGTGGCAGGTTGTAAAGTAACAATACTGTGAGCTCTGATGCTGACGTTAAATGAGAAGATATTTCTTGCCTGTAACACTGTTTTGTACGATGGAGCTTTAGGGCCATGTTAAGAAAGAAAAATTAAAAGCCATAATATTATGAGAATAAAGTCGTACGAGACTTTATTCTTTTTGCAGCTCTCGTTTATTTTTTCCATGAGTCGGCTCCACGACGTGACCTGTCAATCAATCCAGTAGGCGTGTCAGCAAATTATCAATCTGAAGCTAAATGCTCCTCACCTGCAGAGCTGCTGCAGCCCATCAGAGTGTACCACCTTACTGTAAGCAGGTTCAAATAATCTGATGCTGATGAGCTAACAGATTAACCATTTCCTTATTTGTAAAGCCAATACCAAAGTATAACTTAACAAGATGATCAACATTCTTCACTTTATCACAGTTAAAATGTAGTAAACCTGCTTTATCGTGATGGAGTTCAGATAATATGATTCATTTAGCTTCGGATTGGTCATTTGCTGACACACCTACTGGACTGAGAGGCAGGTCGTGTCTACGACTCGTGGAAAAAAAACAAACAAACAAAAAGTAAAACAAGAGCTGCAAAAAGTCTCGTACGACTTTATTCTCGTAATACACTGCCTGAAAAAGGTCTCCACCTGGATTTAAGCAAATAGGTACGAGCCTCCTATTGGATAATTACTGCATGCAGTGTTTCCCCTACCATTATCCAAGCGGGGTGCCCCACCCCGTCAACAGAAGTGAGCACCTCGCCTCCCACCCCACCC
>JARVGS010001636.1:9376593-9386907 GCA_031762315.1 Hypsolebias antenori | reverse complement strand
GGACTTCCTTCAGAGGTCCCCCTGTGGGCCGCACTAATATTATACTTTCATATCATGGTGGGGGCCACTAGACATCAGCACACAGGCCGCAACTGGCCCACGGGCCGCGTTTTTGAGACCCTGCCTTAAAGTCTTCTTGTGCTTATCTCACCTTGATGTCCAGATTAGAGTCTATTTGTCGGTAGACACCAGATGCTGAGTAGACATGATCAACACTGAGAACAGCAGGACAACAGAAGTCTTCCAGCACACTGAGCAGGCATCGTCTGTCCCAGTCATCTGTCACATGGCCACCATAATTAATCTCCCCAACAGTGTATTTGAGAACCTGGACATGTGGAGGACCAAAAAAAAGGATGCAGACAGACGGGCACACTTAAACACATATTCTCTGTCTCAGACCAGAGTTTATCACATGATCACACTTCTTATTTCAACCGTTACGATAAGCAACATTTCTCAACAATGTACTGTGATGTATTGAAAGCTGTTCAATTTAGTCTAAATTAGTTTGAATTACAGTGATTGAAAGCTCCATACAGACATACTGTAAGTCTATGGGTCACCACCTTAAAGGGGATGTCCTGGTACTCATCCAGGAACATTTTTGTTTGGCTGATACAGATGTTCAGGTCATCATCGGTGAATTTGTAGGGAACGTTAAACCCCAAAGGGCCAAACTTTCTTCGCTCCGAAACAACTCCATGAAACAAGCAGAGAGACAGGAGCAAAGGCTTAAAGTGTGCCATCTACAGACGGAGGAAGAGCAAAATAAATGGGAGATGTTTTATTTATGACACGTAGCAACAACACCTAAATGAGATGTTTTGAAAAGAACACACTTATTTAAATTGTAAATTATGAAGACATAAGTCTAAGGAGATTAAATAAGTCATTGTAAGGGACCTTGGTTGAAGAGCAGATAAACTCATTGGTGAATCCCAGGTAGGTTCTTTGTAGGTGCGCTCTGATGCCACTTGGAGGCTCACTGGTAATTCTGGTACCACTCTGGAGAATGGACACTGGAAACTTGCTACTGGGAAAAGTTGTGAGCCACAGGCGGAAGTCTTTGTGCACCTGTACATGCAGGAGGACAATAAATTTTCCTGAACTGTACAAGAGAGCAGAAAAATTTGTGCTTTTGATTAATCTAAAATTAACCAAATAAATAATAATTAGTTCTATTTTCGAGGTGTCTTTGGCATCCATAGCTTTGAGGACGTGTCCTAACCTTAACTGGGTCAACCATGTCAATGAGTCTCTCGAGGGTTGGCATCCAGCTGGGTGCCAGGTGACAGTTCTGAAATAAAACCCACTGACCTCTTTCCATTGCAGTGCACATTACAGCCTCGGCCAAGGGGCCCTGGAGAGTTAAACAGCAAAAGAAAAGAAAAGCGAGTTTTAAAGATAACAACAGATGAACCATCAAGAGACTTTAAAGTTTCTTTTTCAAGAAATAAAATAAATGAGATAATTAAGGTTATGCCAAGGAATAGTTTGGTTTAAGACACAACACGTGTTGCAAATGTATAGCCTTCCAGGAATTACAGATAGGGTGATACCATCCTAGCATGAGGTGGGATTTCAGCCAGTAATGCAGAAAACACATGCTAACAACGACCGAACAGTCACAGAGAGAGTATGTGGATGAGAAACTATTTCCAGTTTTGTGGACATTTTCCTAAAACTTTGGGTTTACACATTTCATGAAATGTATAATACAGTATTACTGTAGAGCAGCGCAATGGCTCATTGTCAGTCAGAAACAAACACACACAAACAAATATTACTGGGATTCAATCACTACGAGAAATGTGGGATAATGAAGCCTGACCTGGCCTTGTCCCAGAGAGGTGGTAATAATTTTGTCAGAGAACTCCATGGCTTCAGCAAACTTGTAGATGTCAGCAGTAGGGTCAGAGCCAGAGGACAGGATGAAAATGATGGGACTGATGGGGGATGACTCCTTAAAGATCACAGACAAATCTGGAATCTGTAGAGGCAAAAAATAAATAAACAAAAGCCACTGTTATATACTGTTTGGATAATTATTAATCTGACAATCGTTGCATTGAAACAGAACTAGCCAAAAGAACCTAAACCTTCAACACAACATTATTGTTCAATGTAAAAGTTCAGTTTTTACATTTAAACAAGTACATCGGTCTTATGTGCCTATTTATTCCCTGGCCTTTAGAACAATGTGAGACTTGCTTTTTCTTATTTTACTACTGTTGTAGTGTTTTTACTGATCCTATTATTTAATTGTTTTATTCTTTGTATTTTGTGTTAAAATATTTTTGACTTTACATGTACAACATGTTGCAGCTGTGGTTATTTTAAAGTGTTTTATAAATAAAGTAGTAGTAGTACAAGTTTTTGCATGTTCTAGTGTTACTTAGCTGTGTATATTACACAAGTATATTACACAATGCTACATAAACCAGAGGGGAGGGACTTTATACCAACCACAAACTGATATTTGGAAGCAAAAGATGAATGAAGCTACTGCAACATTCAGGCAGTAACCTGCACCGTCCTGCAGCAGGTCCAAGTTTATAGTGGAAATAAAAACAAGCAACTGTTAATGAAAAGCCTCAATAATAATAAAAATAACTTGACAATGAAAAAAGATGTGAAGCAACAAAGAAGACTAATGTAGTTTACATTTACTTTAGGATCAGAGAAGATTAATTTGGAAATAAATTGGCATAATTTTTAAGACCATGTTGCTGTATTTGCATTTTGCCCAGGACATCCTTGTAAAAGAGATTAATAATCTCCATGGATTTCTTCCTGGTAAAATAAAGGTTTAAAAATGCATAAATCAATAAAAAAAATTACAAATAAAGTTACAGAGAGGCAGAAACGTTCATAAATCTTTGTCAGGTCAAATCCAGGATCTAAACTGGATGAAAACATTGTTTAATTTGCGAGTCTTGAGTTGAGGAGAATATGTGCAGGATTTTCTACATTTATCATTAAAGCTATGGTAGTTTATGTGATAAGCAACTTGTTTTTACAGTCAGAAGGGGGAGACAAATTTTCACAATTCAGGAGCAGTAAGTAAGTACCGGTAAGTAAACTTATTTATACAGCACCTTTAACAGGCCAGAAATCACAAAGTACTTTACAGAACACAAAAGATAAAACAGAAAGAGAGATAAAACAACATACGTGTGACATAAGACAAAATAAAATTAATTAGAAGCCAATCTGAACAAACGTGTCTTTAGCTGCTTTTTAAAAGAATCAAGAGAATGAAGGCAGCACAAAGTCAGAGGCAACACATTCCACAGTTTGGGGGCCACAGTCCTAAAAGCTTTATCCCCACTGGTTTTAAATGAGTCCGTGGGACCATTAACAGCCTTTGACTGGAAGATCTGAGGCTGCGAGAAGAGGAGTAGGGCTCTAAAAGGTCAAAGATGTAGGCTGGGGCTCGACCACACAGGGCTCTAAACGAAAGAACTAAAATATTAAATGTATTCTAAAATGTACCAGTAGTGAATGTAAAGTGATTAAAACTGGCGTTATGTGCTGTCTTTTCCGTGTGTTGGTTAAAAAGTCTTGCAGAAGCATTCTGAACTGTCTGCAAACGATCAAGATCCTTCTTGGTCAAACAAATGAAAAGACTATTGCAATAATCCAGACGAGATGTAATAAAAGCATGGATCATCTCTAATTCAGCTTTTGACACAAGAAACTTAAGCCTAGAAATATTTTTTAATTGAAAAAAGCAGTTTCTGATTAATTCACGAGTGTGGAACTGCACTGACAAGGCTGAATCAAAAATAATGCCAAGATTTCTGAGACTTGGTTTAACAGAAGAGGCAAATACACCAGGTCTTGCTTAATTCCATTTATTCAGGAGCAGGACCTTCAAGCTACTGACATAGATAGGAATAACTGATGACAAATTAAAAAAGGGTTAAAAAATAAATAATTGGACATGTATTCTGAAGGTCAAGGTCAAGGTTTCTTTATTGTCCTTTGAACCTCATGTGGTGCATGTGGTCAAATGAAATTGTGTACACAGGGTCCCAGTTACATCCAACAAAAGTAAAAAAAAATGTTGAAGAAAATCAGTAATAAGATCTAAGATATGACCTAAGAAATACACTAATACACTAAACACTAGTAGCACAAAAACAATACGCCAAACAACAGCAGCATGAACATGAGTCTGTGTGAGCAGATGAGTACGAATGAACTAAAAGAACTAAATGAAGTATGATGAACAAATGAAGCATGGATAGCTTCAGAATAGTCCAGTTGTTTTTGTTTTTTAACCTTTTTTTGGATTGATCATGACCTGGATGATCTTCACCAGCTAACTAATAACAAAATTTTGGTTTTTAACACAAATGTGAAGGAAGTGGGGATTAGAGAAACTCTACCTGAGGCTCTATGTAGCGCTGTCCCAGCTGAGCAGACACAAAGTCCTGCAGGCCCTGAATCAAGCAGTCGGGCCGCAGACAGCGAAGCAACAACAGCTTCTGGAATGAGCTCAGCCTGGTGTCCCATTCTCCTGGGAGAGGCTCTCTGTACACAAACCACCTTATGAAACACTGTCATGTTCTGCTAAGTACACACAAAAATATAAAGTGTGCATGTGTACATTTAGTGAATATAAAGTCATGCCTGTGAGGGTGCTTGCTGTCTAAAATTGTCTTGAAGCCCTGCAGATGTTTGGTGAAGCTCTCTGCCAGGCTGCTGAAGATGTCCAGAGTGCTGAGGCCTAAAATGTCCTGCCAGGTGTGCTCTGACAGCCAGCTCGCTCCTGGGTTGGCCAGGTCTTGAACAGCCGTGGCTCCAGAGAGCAGGTAGCTCCACTCAGCCTGTCACAGAGAGAAAAAAGTAGATTTGTTAAACAAACATGGACTAGACTGATTTGATCCATAAAAAAAAGGTAAAAACTCTCACAGACTTGTCACAATCAAGAATCACCATGTCAATCTTGTTTTTGTTCATCATGATGAGAGCACACAGAAGAAAGGCAAACATGAGTTTGTGTTTTCCAAACAAGCTGCGGCACACGCTGTCGTACAGACTAAAGGTGAAAAACTCATTTATGTTGGTGATTCTCTTCTCTTTTGTTTCTGCAAATACATAGTTTATATCAACATTTAGTATCCTTAAACATCATAGCCATTTGTACACTCATAAATATATGTATGATCTTGCAGTCAGACTTTCTAAGTACCTGCTGTGTCAGAGTTGGCCACAGCAGCCATGAAAATACCAAGGAACCATTCTAGAGAGTACTGGTACGTTGGTTCAGTGTTGGACAGCTCTGACACACAAAGGAAGAGAATTTGTGCGTTCACTGCCACTGGCATATATCCCAGACGAGTGGCGTCAATGTCCTGCTTTGTCTTCTCTGCTTCTATCACTTCAGCCTGTTTTTAAAAACAAACAGAAACTCTGAAACAAACCTAATCAGCAGCATCTTAGTTTTTAATGATTACACTCAAATACATTTTAAGGTTTTAAAGGGAATTGCAAATGAGAATCAACATTTTTGAACCTCAGTACAGTTAATATTTGAGAAGCATCTTTTCGACTGTCTGACCTTCATCTCTCCAGCTTTGATCTTGAGCGCCTCCAACACAGAAATCTGATCTTCAGAGTCTACGGGGTTTCCTTTTCCAGAGTTGAGACAAGACACAATCTCGTCCTCAGTTTCTTTCAGCACCTGTTTCATCTTGGCATGGCTGATAATTAGTTTGTTCATTGCCTCCTCCAGGTCTGGATGCTCCTTAGCTACCACTTGACTCAACAGCTGCTCTTCCAGACTGCTGTTAATGTGGAGTCAAACAAAATAATGGTTAGAATCCTTAGTTTAAAAGCAAATAAAATGAAATCACATGCTATTTTTTTAACACTTGCTCTAAACTGCTTGTTTCAGACTAAAGAAGAAATGCTGTAAACTAACAAACCCATGTGAGTTAAACATTTAAAAAAAATAAAAATAATACAATCATGACTTACAGTTACTTTTTAAGGAGACTTTACCGGTACAACATGTAGTAATTATCACTAAAGGGTTTTTAGTGAAGTACCTGATTAAACATTCAACTATTTTACAAAAACAAACTCAAATCATCTCTTGAGAAATAATGCATGCCTCTTTCTTCAGTTTTATTTAAACCTTGATGTTCAATTGTTTTCAAAGCTGTGATTAAAAAGTGTTGCTCAAGGGCTACTCCTGGTTCAACAAATAAATATTTCTTATGGGGTTGTTTAAATAGCGTTTAGTGCAGGCACCATTGATGACGACCTACAAAAACAAAAGTCAAGCTGTTTTCTTTTTTCTGTTTAAAATGTGTTACCTCTTTGACACGGTGAAGTTAATAACTGTAACTTTTCCATAAACCTCTGGAGAGTAGTGTGGGTTTGGCAGCTTGGTGGTGATGTACATCTTGAAGCCTTCATGGTAGGAGATGACTGACTCACACAGCATCAGAACTGTTTGGCCTTGCTGCTTAAATGTCTAGAAGGCACAAGTGCAGAGTAAGCAGTTCAGTGCGTAGTACATGATTAAGTTACTGTCAACAGATCTAACATGCATACCTGTTGAAACAAGATAGACTGTAGAGATGGATCTAGCTCCTCTCCAACATTTTCCAAAAGGACGGGTTTACCAAAGAGAATGGCATCCTCAAGACAGTGGAAGTAGTCTTGATAACTGGGCTTCAAAACAATCAATCCATTGTCCTGCTCCTGAGTGACAACAGCAAGCAAATGAGCAGTGACAGCAGGTTCAGATGAGTCATGGATGCTTTAACATCAAGTAAACAACATTTGCTGTGTAATGCATAGGCCTGTCACAATAACACATTTTTCTGGGTAATTACAAAGTAATTGTCTCAGTAATTATCGCAACAAACTATAATATTGTTTGAAATTTGAGCGAGTAGCAGGTCTCTTTAAGAAAAATGGAAAGGGGGCCCCTTGATGGATCATGGGCTGTCTCTCTTTGGTGCTCAAAATGGCGGACGCTCAGTGTGGTTTGCGCTCTTTAGCATAGCATTTTTCACACAAAGTTCTTAATTAAAAAAATCAGTAAACAAGTTCTCAGTTTCTTTTTGCAGGGAAAAGCAACTTTTTATACAAAGGCACGGGTTTCAACCACGAATTATGGAGCTTCAACAAGACGGAGGTTTTTTTCCCCGAGGTTGGCCTGTTAGCTTAGCTCGTAACTTAGCTTCTCAGCTTAGTAGTAGAAAGAGAGACGATAAAACGATAAAGCCGATAAATGAAAACGAGGTTGTTAACCTTTTCATTTATCATGTGATTAGTTAATTTATTGTTTATTGCAACAGGACTAGTAATGCATGTAATGGCCCAATGATAAATGTGCACTAGCTGCAAACAACACTTAACACTATCAATATAACGACAATACTAAAATACACTAAAAATCTGAATGTTGGTATTTCAACCCAAATGGCACCCTCTGCAGTTTTCACACAATGTGCACATGGAAAAATAAAGGCCATTACCATGTTTTTGATCCATTTGTTGGCTTGTCCTTGAGGATCTATGAACAGAGGCCAGCGCAAAGAATACTGAGCAATGAGACCACTCTCCACTGACAGTCTGTCTTTGGCCAGTCCTGATATCTTTGCACAAGGAAATATTAAATGATGGTCACTTACTGTAAGAAGGAAAATGCTTAAAAATGAAAAGTAATTTGCTTTCTATTCATAGATGCAAAATAGCTAGATCAGACTTACATCAAGTACAAAACGCAACAACTTTACACAATTTTAAACTATGTAAATGTCTCCTAATCTGCTTGAAACCAGATAGTTTATTGATAGCCTGCCGCTGACCTGCCAAGAGTGGATCTTGTTTGAATCTCCTACAGTATTAATCAGGTTTGGCTCGTCAGTATGTGGAAGACTCAGCTCTTTGAAACACTTCAGCCACTCTTCTGCCATGGATGCCCGATAATTTTCCTAAACATAAAAAGAGTACATAAAAAGTAGAGATGCATGATATTGGATTTTTGGCCGATATCCGATATGTTTATGTACAAATGTATATGATATGTATATGTTTGTGGTCTTAGACTAACCGAAGCACAATTTCCACCATCACCCTGTTTGTCAACAGCACTGGTGATAGACGTTGTTAACCTGAGTTTTTACTCTCTGCTAGTTTAATTAAAATCTGTCCAGTGATTCATGAAATATTTTGCTAACAAACAGACACATGAACAGATGCACACAGAAACAGGGTAACATGCTCACCTTTCAGCAGCGAGTAATACATATGGGTAGTGCCACATTTTGTTGTGCAATAACAAAATGACTTACAGTGAAGGGTCCCAGGTATGCCACATATCCTGCAGACAGAAGCACATCTCCGGCTAAATTATTAATCCTAGAGTCAAGACGTTGTACTGTTTCCCTCCAACACACTTCTTCCTCAGCCAGTCCATCGATCAACTACAGATCAATAATTTGTTACAAATAAGCCATGAAAACTTAAACAGGAATAATTAAAAACACAAATGTCAAAACAGGCCTTTTTACTTTGAGAAACATTTATCTGTTACTTTACATCTATAAATTTAGTAACAGTTTTCATATTTATATTTTATTTATTTATTTTTAATAATGAACATATGCTTACATGTCTCATTTTGAAAATGATAAGATTAATACAAAAACATTATACAGTTTTGCTACTTTTTGCTCGACTATTGACTATTACTACTCCACAACGTTTTGAGTGTGTTTAAGCATTTGCTGACATAAAATCAAAAATGTTTAATACAGAAACTAACTACTGGACTTTATTTGTAACAGAAGAAGAGCAAAACGTCTTCTGTTACAAATAAAGTCCAGTTGTTTCTGTATTGAACGTTTTTTGATGTTATCATGTCCTGGATGACTGAGAATCTTCACCAGCATATTTGCTGACATATTAAACAGTTTTTCTCAAAATGAATACAGTCTTAATTTTTTATCCTCCTTCTCACTTTGTTTGCTTTGATGAAGCGAGCCTCCAACTGTTGATACTTCTTGCCCAGCTCTTCCTTCTTAGCCTGGCAGTCCTGCAACTTGGTCTGTAAACAGGCAGTGCTGCTTTCTGCTTCTTCTAGTGTTTTTTTGGCTTCATCAAGCATCTGTTGGTTGGCTTTTATGTCTTTTTGGGCTTCCTGAATTGTTTGCTGCAAAAATATATCCAAGTTCAACAGTTTTATTTTCCTTTAAAACATATTTACAAATATAAAACTATATTAGCATAGATAAAAAAAGAGACTATTTGGAACAGGAATTTGAGTTTTTACTTGTTTTGGATTCACAGCTTTGACCACAAAGTGATATGAGTGCATAGCTCGCACCCACTGACAAATGGAGCTGCAGACTTTGGAAACCTTGGCTATAGAGGTTGGCTGAAATTCTTCATGGTCAATATAGGGCTGGACTGATCTGATTACATCATCTGGTATCTTGTCCTGCATTTTGGATACCACAAAAACTGTTTTTTGAACAACTTACAGATGTCAAACCAATAACAATCAAACATGCATTAAATATGGATATGAAAAGTATGTCAAAGCTTAGACTACTTTAATGCTCTGGTTAACCTCTATAACCTCTATCACCTTTAGCATACATGTATAATTTCATACCACTGAACACACGTAGTATGTGCACTACCTTATCAAACTTATTGAGGCTCTCCAAAAAGTTGTTAGGATCTTTTAGAAGGCCCTTAGCAGGCTCCAAGTAATCATTAAAGCTGGTGCCAGGCTTCTCTCCAGGTACTTTAGTTGATTCAATGCCCATCAAAATGCAAAGTGCCTCAAGCACAAGCTTTACCTCATGGGGAGGTTGCCGCATGGCTTGAATCTATGAAATCAAATAATTCAGATTATATTAACAAAGTTATCTTCCACTTACATTCCAAGCTGTCTGCATTATTACTATTTCAAGTTTTATTAGTCATCATGAAAAATCACCTCTGTAATGCTGTAGATGAGAGAGTTCAGGCTGGTGAGGGCAGTATTTAAAGTTGTCAAAGCCTCATTCATGTCCTTCTGAGCACTTGCAGCAATGGTGTTTACAAAACGTTGTTTTTCTAAAGCTCTGGCTTCCATCTCTTGCACTGATTTACAGAGATTATCTGTAACCCCCGTGTTGCTCTGTTGACACAGACCATCAGTTATACTCAATGTGTATATTGTATACATACATATATATATACATATAGCTATATCTATATCTATATATATACTGTATATATATATATACAAATCTATATATATATATATACATAAATATATACAAGCATATA
>JARVGS010001636.1:9352575-9363984 GCA_031762315.1 Hypsolebias antenori | reverse complement strand
TTTATCCAGGTTAGTCTCATTGAGCCACGAGAACTAATTTTCAAGAGAGACCTGTTAGGGAGCAGATGGTGGGGGTTAAGGGCCTTGCTCAGGGGTCCAAGGTGGGGCGAGTGAGGGTGGAGGCAGGTGTGGGTGTTTCACCTTTTTCCACCAACATTTTTGATGTTGTCAGTACTGGGGCTTGAACCAGTGATCTTCCGATCACAGGCCCACTGTCTCTAACCTCTGCGCCACCACTCCCCCATCCTAATAACATTAGATATTTTTAGGACTGCCCAAAACCTTGTTTACATAGGTATTGCATCCACAGTTGAAATGTCTATCAGTTTTAAAGTTGTTTGGTTATTCTGAGCCTAGAGGGCTGTTTTACAAACCTCTTTAATAGTGTAAGAACAGAAAAAGCACTCCATAAGTTTAAGCAGACTACTGATTAGGTTGCTGTCCAAAGATGGGATAACTTCCTTCACTGATGTGCGCACAAATGTGATAGAGTTCTGTCAAAAACAAACATGAGGACAACAAAATTAAATAAGCCATAATATTATTTGGTCTTGTAATGAAATCTTCTAATACGACCTGCAGGTCCAAGTCATACTGAGTCTTCTCTCACCTGTAGGAACCTGGCAAACAGGCTGTTCAGTTGCTCTGTGTATGGTTTCAGAGCCTCGGGGACCTGGTTTAGCCAACACTCGGTCAAAGCTGCGAGACCCAAAGTACTGGACTCCAAGTAAACTACACCACAGCAGGACACCGTAGCTGGAGATGCCATCGCCAAGTCCTCCACCTCAAACATCACCGTCATCTCCTATAGGAAGGAGAAAGGCACAGCATGTCTGGATGAAAATAGATGAGGAAAAAGTACATAAACGGAACATCTAAAACCCATCTTACGTCTGTAAACTTGATGATTTCCCCCGAGGGAAGGCACAATTTTTTGTTGTCATCCAGCACAGAGTTCATGTCCTCAATCCACACAGGATCCACAGGCCCATCAAACATATACCACCTCTTCTTTTTGTCTACAGATGCTGCTCCTTCACGTATAAGGGCTGAGAGTACACCCTCTGTCCTGCATGATTGAAAACCGATATTATTTTACTGCATAGATTATGTATAAAAATAATTTCTTACCACAGATGTGTTTGAGCATCATAGTCCCCATAAAGCTGTCGCACTGTGAGAGACTTTGGATTGAGGACATCAATCTGAACAGCTTCATAAACACCACTTCTCACAGAAGGCTGGCCCTTCAGAGCTGTTAGTGCTGCACCAAGTACCTCGTAGCACTAAATACAAAGTGTTCATATAAATGAATAAATAAAGTAGAGGCAGCTATTGACTCTACAATACAAATCAAAAATGCTTGTTAAAATGTAAACATGACAGTGATGTGTCACCTTTGTTTTTCCTGATCCAGGAGGTCCCACCAACATCAGGCCATGTCTCATGACAGTTGTTTCATACAGCTGAATACACTTATTTATAAACCCTGTAATTAACAATAATCAGTTACAGTTTCTGTCCAAACATACAAACACAATCATAATCTTTTTTTTCTCAGCAGAGACACAAACCTTCCACATCCTTGAGGTTCTTTGTGTTGCAGACATTATGCAGAGATTTTTTAAGCAAGTCATTATTGACAGGATTGAGTTTTGTTTTAGGAAAAAGATCAGACAAGATGTAATTGAAGAGCTTCAGGTCATTTTGTAAAAACCTGGGGATAATGACTTCATGAATTGCTTGAAGACAGATCAACTCCTGGAAAACAGTAAGGTTAAAGAAGAATAAAGAGTTTAGGGTATTTTAAAATACATTTAAAAATTGTCACACTAAGTATGGCTTTATTTAGAAACTTTTGATCTACTCAAAAGGAAAAAAAAAACATCACTTCTTTCAAGTTTGGATGTTCTCTCCTTAAGTTTCCAGCAAGTGAGATCACGGTTTTCACAGTTCTGATGCTGAAATCATAATGGTCCTTCACATAAAAAAAGAAAAGAAAAAGAAGTTAATCTTTTAGTTGCACTAAGTTAAAAGTAAATTCAGACTGCCTGGTAATTCATACCTGAAAGCTAAGTTGTTCAGAGGCGAACCTGAAAATTGCAACAATTTTCTTGGCAAGGACTTTGGCGTCACTGAAGCCTAATGAGAACAAGGAGATCTCAGCTATCATCGCAGAGTCAGGAACCATCATGGCAACAGGACGGAACAAGGTCTGTAGAAGTAGACAGTTATTATTTCAATTGGTAAATCTTTCCTACTTCGTTACTTTAATTACTGGGCAGTTAATTGATTTTAAATCAATGTTTCAAACCTTGAGATTGTCAGGCATTTTAATGCAACCAGTGAAATCAGGATTCATGGCGATGAACACAGCACAAGAAGGGTCTAAGGGGATCTCCACTCCCTCAAATACAAAACGCACAGCCTGAAAATAAACAAGGCTTATTAGAGCTAGTTTTTTTTCCCACTTAGCTTAACTAAAAACATTTTCACTGAAACTTTTAATCTCAAACTGTAGCAGTTAAAAACTGAGTAAACTAGAAACAAACCAAAAAAATCTTTAAAGTCAGTACACGCATTAACAGCTTAAGGACAACAGGAACAAGAGGTAATCACTAAATGCAGTTTCCACCTGTTGCTGCTGGGCCTTTTGTATTGAGAAGATCTGTTGTGCCATCACAGACAAGACTTCCACATCAATGTGAACAATATTGTTAAAGCAAACCCAGGCGCCTGAGCTGCAAAGTGTAAGACAAGACATTTTCTACATTTGATGGCATGTGCTGTGACATTTAAAAACAAAACCTGCCATTTTTTCCTAAAAGTTTGTACCTGGCCAGTCCTTTGAGAAACTTGCCCACTATGCTGGAGTGGAGACGATCAGAGCAGTTAAAAACTACCATGTGCATGGCCAAAACCTTCCCGAGATCTTTAATGGTTTCTGTCTTTCCTGTCCCTGATGGGCCTGCAAGTGCACCCCCAAACTTTAGGTTTAGACCAGCTGCCAGAGTTAGGTAGCATCTGAAAGAGCCAAGCACAGGTTTTAGTTGTAATAATTTGTGCTTTGTCAAAATCACTTAAAAAGTTATCCTACTTAATGATTACCTGTTAGTGAGTGGGGTGATAACCAGACGACCAGAGTTACCAAGATATTCATGTCCATACAATAACTCTGCAGTCAGTGCACAAATATACAAGTCTTCATTATTCCAGTAATATCTGCAAACAGTAACAGATTGATGCAGGGCTGCGTCGTATTGAAGACAGTAAGGTCAAGTTGTTGCAAAAATAATGGAAAGTAATTGGTTACTTGAGTTGGGTAACCCATTCAAAGTCGTTGACACTGGAAACTTTCTGCTCCAGCAGTTTTGCAACTACATCTTTAGAATACACCTCAGTCACAATGAGGGAAGAGAGCACAGCCTGTTGTGTCCTAGAGAGTGGTCCTCTCATCAGCTGCACAATGTCCTCAAGCTTCACAAACAGAAGACAAATCATTATTAATGTCAGTAAACATTATGATCAAGTGTGCACCATGGCCAGTTACAAATGTGAGCTATACATTTTAGAATCTGTTTTTGAATTTTTACAAAAAAATAAAAATAAAAAAACTTATAATAAGCTTAAATTTTGTAGGTTTTAGTTCCGACAGTCTCAAAGTGCACACCTGAGTCTGTAGTTTGGGATAAAGATGATTAGCCAGGTCTCCTTGTGCCAAAGCCTTAGACACTTCAGCAGTCCAGAAAACCTGAGAGCCAACTATCACCACTTGACCAGGCCATGATTTCACCCACTCTACATGAGGTTTCTGTGGATTAAAAGAGCACATACAAATCTTCAGCTTTAACTTTGTATGCTGAATGCAAGCTGTTCAATAACAGAAAGCATAACAAATGCAGTAAAAGTCAGGTTAAGTTACTTCTGAGTAGCCTTTAAGAGAGTGATCAATGTTATCCCTCAAAGTGGCTTTCATTGACTTTTCCAAGTCTGTAAGCCAGTCCTCCACATTCCCATTTGGCCACACTGGCAGGAATAGTTTTACCTCCTCCCCATCTCCAGAGCACATGTGTGTGATCTGTAGGTCTGACTGAAACTGAAGCTAAGAACCAACAGACATGAGTTGTGTACTGAAAAAACTGTTCCTGATACACATTTATATGAAAAAGGTACTTGAAAATCAACCAGCTGAAGCAAACCTCTGCAATGTTCTCAAAACATTTGTGCAGATGTGACTGAACAGCAGTAGGATCTTTGGTGTGGAACAAAATCTCCAAAAGCTCAACATCAGAGAGGAAGAAAAGCCTACACACAAATGAGAATTGTTTCATTCATCAGTGTTACACTGCATGGTGTTAAAAGCAGAATTTCTATTTACTTTGTTTTTTTAGTTTCACAGCTCTACCATTTATAACAAGGGAAACAAACGTAGTTACCAGTAGTCATTACCAATGGGACATGATTGTCACATAAACTTAACTGGAAATAATAATAAAAATCTATAAATAGTTATTATAACAGCTGAGAACTGTGTGCCACATCTACTGTAGATTAATTTAACAAAATCAATATCAATTACCTTGGAAAAGAGACTCTTTTTTTCTCCAAGTACTCACTGAGACCTTTGTAAATTGTTTCCAAAAAATTTTTGCACTTCATAAGTTCGTCTAAAAGACTGGAATGTTGAAAAAGTTCAATAACCTAGAAAGAAACACGGTAACACACATAATTAGCCTACAACAAACAAAAAAGCATCACTGTTAGTATGTGAAGCTTTGATACTATGTCCTAAAATATTAAAAAAATAAAGTTTTCACCTTGTTATTAACTGTATATTTCAGGATACTTTTCCATTGTTGCTCAAATTGCTTATATATATTTCCTTCAACAGGCAGCTGCTGATTGATGTCATCAGAGCAGAAGATGGGCTCCAGGTTTAGCCAACCATGCTGGCACACCAACCATTCTCCCAGCGCATCCTGTAAGAACCAGAAGAAGACAGCAGAAGAATATGAAACACTGAAACAATAGCATGATGCAATACCAGCCACTTCAGGTATTTGTCGTGTGTGTGTGCGTGTGTGTACTTGAGCCATTCGCAGTTTTCTTTCCCAGGCATTGATGTGGCTCTCAAAAGGTTTTTTGTAGGGGGACAAGGACATGTTTTGAATTGTGACAAGGTGGTCATCCAGCAACTGGAGTGTTTCATCTGGCCATTTCAGAGTATATGTCCCCATGTCTTTATATGGAAGCAAATCAAAGACTACTGTTGACCAGTCTTGTTCCATCTTGTCCAGCGTCTGGGTGGGAGAGTGGGGATAAACAAAAAGATTGTCAAATGTAAATGTTATTGAAAACTTTTAAAATAAAATAAAAACAGTTATCCCAAACTATATCAAAAGCTGTAGTTTGAAAGACTTTGCTCCAGTACTTTTCCAGACACACTAAATGTAATTTTGAAATATGGGTCCACAGTCAATGTAAACAAAGCATTTGGTTAAATCCAAGTGGAAGCTTGTCACATTCATGACTGAACCACACAAGACTGTGTATGTCAACAGTGGCTGGTAAGTTTAAAATTATGACCCATTTTCAGTCACTTCTGGTAGGTAAGCAAATGCATGTGGTAGTTGGCATCCAAATCAAATGAAAGTTACATATGTAACTATGGTTCTATGAATCCCGGATGACCGCCAGAGGGTTGGAGTTGTTGCTACTGTTTTATTGGACAGCAACTCTTCTTCTGAACTTTTAGTCTTACAGTAAAAGGAAAGGAGCAATATCACACCATTCTTTAGTAATCCTACTTTCAACACCTTATGGAAGGCTACATTAAATCTGAAGTCGTTTTCATAATCACCTGTTCAATGCTATATTCTTTCTGAGCAATCTCAGCCACAGACTCTATTTCATCAGTGTAGTTCTGTAAGCCAAGCTCTAAGTAGCGAGTAAGATTGGAGTTGGCTTTGGGTGTGACTTTAATGTTAATGCGCTCTGAAACAATCTCCCAATGACGAATTTTCATCCTTGGGTTCTTCAGGAATTGAATTACTAGAAACAATGGGCAGAAGTCTTCTATCTTGCCCTTCATTATAGTCGCCAACCTTTGGATATCTAATGTGTAAGACAAAAAGAGCAAATCAAAGAACAAAAAGTTAGTCTTGTGCCCAATAATCATGCATTTCTTCATAATATTTCTGTAGTGATAGATGTGTAACCTACCAGGAAGGTCTTTGAACTGTTCAGTACATGTGTTCATGGTCTCTTTGGCTTTGCTTATGATGTGCTGAAGCTGCTCAGGGTTGATGGAAGAGAGGGGGTCACTGAGCCAGCTTTTATTCCAATGCAGCCAATCAGAGGTGGTGGTCCAGAGCTCCTTAAAACGCTTGAAGTCATTTACCAGCTTCTGCAGATGATCATACTGTAATGGACATTGCAGCTCATGATTAAACAGTTAAAAAAATGAATATATGTTTGTTTCTTAAATTGATTTAATGTTTTTAAAAAATATATTTGCTTAAATCACTCTGACCTACATTTGTGACAGGTAAACCAAGCAGATGTTCCCTGGTGTTGTAAACTTGAGCCATAGTCTGGCACTGCTCAAGTTGCCTTGCTATGCGCTGCACCTTGATGCTCATTTCATGAGCAAGCTCAATGTCTGCATATCCAGCAAATGCAGCAATAAGATTCTATAATCAGAATTAAAATAATAGTACTTTAGAAGCAAATAAAAAAACAATGTGCTGAACTTGAAAATGAACCAGATCCCCTTGAGACGTAAATAAGGCTGTGATGTCTGATCTGGACACCGAATCCAGATGTAGATTTTTCTTATACTAGACACAAAGTAAAAAAAATAAAATAAAAAAATTAAAAAAAAAACCAACCTGCAGTGTGTTTATTTGCTCCTCAAATTTGTGATTATCATTTATTTGGATCTTATTAAAACGCTCCTCATCCTGTTCATGCTGAATAGTTACTGCTTCCATTTGGTTGATTATTATTTGAGGCCACCAAATAGCCATCCATCTGCACAAAGAAAACACTTATTTAACTTCTCAGTTAATTCAGTCAGTTTTTCAGCAAATCTGATAGCCTTTTTTATTTATTATTATTTATTCTCTGCTTTCTCTCGAGGCGAATACTTTTCCCTCCCGCTCCTGCTCCTCCTGCTTCTACTCTTTGTCCTGTGAACCCTATTGGAGCCTCTCCTGACATATCTTCTAAATTCTTAATTATGGATCTGGTCAGCTGGTCTCTCAATGCAATTAATAAAATTTTCTCGACAAGAAGACAGGGCAAGGGACAGCCATCTTGCCCTGATGGGAAACTTGCAGCTGGATACACAATGGACTCCTGGAGGCAGTGGAAGATTGTGTGTCTGTCCGTATTGTCGGTGGAGGATGTTGAAGATGCGTACATAATTGGATTTATGATAACAGGATTTCTGCTTTTTGGAGATGGCAGTTACCTGTATATCAACATACGGAAAACATTGGCAGCTGTTCTGGCCATTGTACGGCTGCCCAGCTTGTGTGAAGGAATGTGCCGTGCGGTGAGCACTCAGATTCAGATGCTGTGTGAGCTGAGCCGTAAGTTGGACGCAATTTCTGAGAATCACAGGCCACTTGTGGCTCCTGAAACTCACTGGCAGGAAGGAATCGACCTTGGAGAAGCTACAAGCTTGGCCCAGCAGTCCTGATCACAAAATTTGGCTGTTTGGAGTCACCAGTGAGACGTACCAGAAGAACTATAAGGCAGACAGAAAATCAAGACTATTGTTATCTGAATCTGGCTCCCTCATGTCAGCCTTGAATTGGCCAACTATGTAAAATTCTCCTGGATGGTATGTGAAGAAGAAGCTCTGCTTCTCCCCTCCCTGCCTACACACACACACACTCCCTTCCCGAGGACATCTGTGGACCTGCGTCAGAGCTGAGCCGGCTGATAGACACTGCACCATCTCTTATCAGGACTATGGGACTATCTGGCAGTGTCCACAGACAAACTCATTGCTTTCGTCGGCTTTCTTCATGCATATATGTGTTATGTTTATGTAATGTCTATTTATGGTGCTTTTTCTTGTGCTGAGGTTGTTTTTTTTTTGCTACCTTACACTGTGTCTCACGTGTCAAGGACACAGTGTGAGATATAATTTTTTTATATCTCCCATTTCCTCATGTTTTCACTTTCCTTATCTAATGAAAAAGGTGACACTGCTCCCTGTGGCTGCAGAATCAGACACCTTGTCTCCTCATGTCTGTTGTTTCTTGGATGGGATGTAATGAAATGAAATTTCCCTTTGGGATCAATAAAGTATATTGATTGATTGAGAGATTGATTGATTGATTGACTGATTATCCAAGCAAGGCTAAATTTGTGTGGAATAACTACAAACCTAGTAATCTTTGCATCTAACCCTGTTGTTATATTTATAAAAGTTTATCTTTCAGGGTACAAAACTTACACAGTTAACTGGCAGTTGCCGCACCACATACAATAAGGTGCAAAAATAAGGTAAACCTTTTTTAGTGACAGTAAATGGACTACAGGTAGTCCTCGGTTTACGAATCATTCGGTTTACGAATTTCCAGACTTACGTTTGCATCATAATTAATAATTAATAAAATAATATGATTTTTTTTTACGTACTTATTTCATGTGTACAGCACATTGTTGAAGCTGTGGTTGTTTTAAATGGCTTTATAAATAACGTATTATTAGTTTTATTATTATTTTTTAGTGATTTTATGCCAATTTAGTTAGTTTCCGGTATTTTCCGCCAGTTTCCGGTCCGGCTGTGTTGTAGCTCCGGGTTCCACAGGTAATGGTGTCCGTGTGCGAGCGGAGTCATGAGTTGGAGGTGAACAGTGGTTTTGCGGAGGGACAGATGGATGAAGGGAAACAACACTGTGAGTGGACCAGGTGAAATAGCAGACAGCTTTGCGTGATCGGAGCAGCCTTTTGGAGTGTCGACACCGCTGCCGCATTGGCTGAAATGTTAATGCTAGCCCCACTGTAGACATGGACAGCCACGGGCAGCGGAGGCCCTCTGCGGCCGGGAGCTCGCGTCCATGTCCTCCTGGCAGCCTAAAATGTTGGATGTATACCAAGCTAACATGGTAAAAGGAGGACAAACAGCTGCAAAAGCCTTTTTGTTTTGGATGGGCTACGGCTAACGGGTGCAGCTAATCATGGCGGAGCTAAGGCTAAGGGGCCAGCTTGTTTTGATGGACACGGTGGAGAAATGGATTTCAGTAAGTTATTAACTCTTTTTCTGGCTCCAAATGTATGGAGTTAAAATAAACAGTCCTTCCTGTAAACAGTTTGGACCGCGTGAAGCTGCAGAGGTCGGACGTGCAACGCGGACAGGCTTGACCAGCCAGCTCAAAGTAAGAAATTAATACTTTTTTTAATCAATAAAATGTATTTTATTCATCAAAATGTACAGTATTGTACATGTATGTGTTTTTTGGAACATTATGTAGGGTACTGTGTTAGGATAGGCGGCATGCTTGGTAACTGTACAGTACTGTACATGTGCGCGTATAAGTGGCAGCTTGTGTGATCTCCTGTTTACGTTCAAATCGGGTTACGTTCGGCCTGTTGGAACGGATCTCGTTCGTAAACCAAGGACAACCGGTAATTGGATTTATGATAACTGGTTCCTGCTTTTTGTATTCTGCTGTTTCCTGGTTTATCTACAATCAAGGAAGTCGTCGGCAGCAAATTTGGACCCGATCATGCTGCTTGCCTTACGATGGCTTGGTTCGTGCCTCGAGCACCCAGACTCAAATACTTGTGGCAGAATGGAACAGATATCGAGGATTATTCTCAGGCACGGTCCGTTGGGGTGGCCATGTAATTTTGACTTTTCGGAACCAAGTGGACCGACACAGACTCAAGGTAAATGTAATTAAAGTTCCCGTCCCCAAAACAATTGTGTTTATCTGAATTCGGCTCCCTGACTGACTGGCTTTGACAGGCCATCTTATTTCGATAAGCCTGGAAGTTTTGCAAATCTTAAAGTTATGCCCCTCCCTCCCCTCCTACCAAGGAATTTCCATGGACTTTTCAGAGGGGCCCAGCTGAATAAACATTCCGTCATCATTTCAGCATTCTTTGGGTTTATCCTTGGCTGTCCTCTGCACCCCCCGAATGTGTACGGATCTCTCCAGAGGGAACAATTTGAACTGAGTGATTTTTATCTGGGCAGCACGGTGGCGCAACTGGTAGAGCTGCTGTCTCTCAGCGAGAAGGTTGCCGGTTCAAATCCCGGTCCGGGGGCCTTTCTGGGTGGAGTTTGCATGTTCTCTCCGTGCATGCGTGGGTTTCCTCCGGGTACTCCGGTTTCCTCCCACAGGCCAAAAAACATGCATGTTAGGTTGATTGGTAACTCTAAATTGTCCCTAGGTGTGAAAGAGAGAATGAATGCTTGTTTGTCTCGTTTGTCTCCATGTGGCCCTGTGATGGACTTGCGACCTGTCCAGGGTGTACCCTGCTCCTCGCACTGTGATTGCTGGACATGGGCACCGGCGACCCTCGTGACCCAAAAATGGAAGAAACTGGTAAAGAAAATGGATGGATGGATGTTACAATTCAGCAGCAGATACCAACCTCAATAAGTTAAATAATATCCAATGTCAGGCATTAAGAATATGTACAGGTGCTTTAAAAACATCTTCAACAGCACCATTACAGGTTGAAATGGGAGAAATGCCTCTTAAATTTAAAAGGGAACAGCTATCTTTGAACTACTGGTCAAAGCTCCAAGGACAAAGAAATGATCATCCAACATTAGAGGTGCTTAAATCAGTTTGGGAAAAGGAAAAGGAACAAATAAAAAGCTTTGGTTGGAAAACAAAAGCCAAAGTTAATGAAATCCATTTAGCTCAACTAGATATATGTCAGAAAGTTCCATTACCCACAATTCCACCTTGGAAACTTCCTGATGCAATGGTAGATTTTTCATTATTAGAAAATAAAAACAAGGATTTTTTTTTTTACTATGAATACATTTACAACACAGGAATACATCAACCAGTATTATAATTATGTACATATATACAAAGATGCATCTAAAAATACAGCTAATAGAATAGGGATAGCATTCATTGTACCACAATTTCATATTAAAGTAGGAGAAAGGGTAAGTGATGGAGTATCGGTTTATACAGGAGAAATGCTCGCTTTACTTTTACCAGTTCAGTGGGTAGAAGAGGTAAGATCATTAAAATCGGTCATCTGCTCAGATTCTAGTTCATCATTGGTTATACCTTGATGCATGCTCAATCCAGGTAGAAAAATTTAAAAAAGCTAAGTCTGGTCCTCTGGACATTCAAAAAACACTGGACTTTTTTTTTCTTCTTTGTTTTGTTTTTTGAATATCCAGAGGACCAGACTTAG
>JARVGS010001636.1:9230752-9242259 GCA_031762315.1 Hypsolebias antenori | reverse complement strand
TGTGTGGAGCTATTGAAAGTCAATGGGAGGTGTGATGACGTCACTGGGGAGGCGTTCGTAAGTCTGAGTTGCCGTATGTCGAGGGCGCCGTAAGTCGAGGACTACCTGTAGTGTGTTTACCACTTTGTATGTAGCTCTCACGTGATGTATAAACCAATTCCAACAATGTTTTCTCAGGCATTCTGGTCAATGGAGAGGTCATTGGAGACAAGATGATTCCCCCTGATGGGAAAATCAGCACCTATTTTTGGAAATTTGGCATCGTTCACCAGACTTTAGGGGTGAAGCTGGAAGTGACCACTCAGGACATTTCAGTGTATCAGGACAGCAATAAGGTCGAGCTGCTGTGGACCGACACCGCTTCTCTTAAAGGACCCAAGTAAAGAATTCTATCTATTATCTTGCTGAACATCAAAACAGGATAAAGCACTACTACTATTGTCTTTAAAACTATTCCAAACACTTTTCAACAGTTAAAAAATTATCTTTGCAGCCACAAAATGACAACAGTGGAAAGAAGTGAGATAAGTGGGTGGTAAATTTGACAAAACTGATGTTGACGTTTTAAAGATTCATACTCTGCTAAACTGTATCTTGCCCACTATTTAAATTGTTTTACTCACCACTTTAACCAGTCAGCTTCACACACCATTTTATTCAAAGCCTATTACATTTTTTATTCTATGTTGCTTGTTTCAGAGTATGTACAAAATTAATCTACCATTCCCTCCACTGGAAAACAAACTTTGAACAACATTTTTTTTTAAACCATAAAAAACAAAAGCAAAACTTGAATATGTTAAATCTAAATAAGTATGAATACAAGTTATTTTAAACACTAAAACTGTCTGTTACAGTATGGACCTCCTGGTGACCAAGGATCATAGTCTAACAGTAACTCTGAAGGACTCGGTCAAATTTGTTATTTTGCTACACAAAGTTTGGAAGAAGCACCCGTACCACCGGGACTACCTGGGCTTCTACACCCTGGACACTCATCTCCTGTCTCCCAGAGTTCATGGTCTGCTAGGTACAACATGAAACAAAACTGTGTTTTGTTTTCGAATTTAAGGAAAATAAAGGATGCTTTAATTTTCTAAGATTTAATTTAGGTAGTTCCTGCATTACATTACCCACAGATCTAATGTACTCTAAATCATCCTTCAGGTCAGTTTTATCATGGGATTGATTATGAAGTGACAGAACTGCGACTGGGAGAGACCCCAGAGAAACCAGACGCCACCATGTATGTAAAAGGGCATGAGCTCAATGTGACCAGGTACGTGAACTGCTTCGTGTGTGTCTCAGATTCATGTGTGTGAGTGGCCGATGACGTCATCATGACTTTGTGTCTTGGATCTCCAGAGGCTGGCAGAGAGACTTCAGGGCGGATGTGAAGAACGGTGAAAACGTTCCCTGCTGGTTCATTCACAACAACGGATACGGTCTCGTTGACGGAGATGCAAGAGACTACATCGTGACGAGCCTTTTCACAACAGTTTAAAAACAAGCCGTGCATCCATTTTGAAGTGATCAAACTCAAATTGTTACAAATCTAAAGGTGCTTTCAACCACAAATATGCACTGCAATACTCATCCAGCGGAAGAAAAGAAGGTTTTCATTATAATACCGGGATAATGATTTATGGGAATAAATGGTCAGACATATCGAGAAATATTCTCAGTGGTCGTACGTGTTGCAACTCAGTTTTCACACATCCATCCAAGATCGATTCATACATTTTCAGTTCTGTCATTAAAAAAGACTTACATTAAGTTTAGTGTGTCTCATAGATGTCTCATTTCTAAACATTAGGAGAATGACAGAATAAAAGTCCCACTGGTGGTGACAAGCTGTTGTTTTTATTAAAGTAACAAGAAAAATGTAATTGATCGGAAGATTGTTGGTCCAACTCCCGCTACCAACAACATCAAATTGTGGATGAGATAGATGAAGCACTCACGCCTGCCTCCACCCTTATTTGCCCCACTCTGGGCCCTTGAGCAAGGCATCTGCTCCCCAGGGCACCCTAGATAGAAACCCTCTGCTCCACACAGAGGGCTGTGGTAGCTCGGTGGTCTGTGGTTGCATCAGGAAGGGCATCCGGCGTAAAAATAATCGCCAAGTCTTCGTGCAACTTAGTTCTCTGTGGCGACCCCTGAAGACGGGAGCAGCCGAAAAAAGAAGAAAAACATGTAGTTTGATCAAGCTGAAGTTTCATTTTCTGACCCCAATTCCAAAAGTCGCAGTAACAAGCCTGTGAATCAGCTGAAGAACATTATACTCATGGTGAAACATGGTGGTGGCAGCATCATGCTGAGGGCTTGCTTTCTTTTCGACTGGAGTTCAAAATATCTATTTATGTTGGCCTAAACCCTTCAGCTGTTGGCTAGAAAGCTGAAGATAAACATGAGTTAAATTGTTCAAAACTCAAATGACACCAAACATTTGTACACTCTTGATTCCTTCACTCATCTCGCTTCCTCACATCTATCCTAAAACTAGGAGTGCTCGGTGAGTGCACACCTCCTCCAAGAGTGTCACTCGTACAGTTCCATCTTGTGCACAGACAGACAAGAATCCTCGAGGATGTTCCTGGATCCAGACAGAGATGACCACCAACATAAAACCATTTGTGCTTTGGGACAACCTCAACATTTCATGAACATCCATTCATAACTTTTTGAACGATATTGTGCACAGACAGACGCTAACGGAAGATCATGAAAGCAAAAGGTGTAAATAAATGCATTTAAACAAAAATTGAATTAATGTTCTTTGTTTAAAAGAAGCTGGCTGACGATGGGAGTTGACGTCTTCCAGTGTGCAGAACGGTCACGATACCTTTCAACCTGGGTTTTATGGTAAAGTGGACACATTTTACCATACTTTTACCTACTTTTATACCAAAGCAGGATATTTATTTTAGCAGTAAATACATATTTTCAAACTGTGTCTTGTTTTAATGGGACCTGAGGTTAAAGGTCAGAGAGAGGTGCAGGTGGTGCATCATCCAGACATGAGACGAGCCCAGTCGTCTACTTTCAACAACATATGTGCAACCCAGGGTCACGCATGGTTTCCACTGGACCCAACTGATATTCTCTCAGAAGAAAAGACTTATTGAATAAGTAGTTTTTTTTTTTTTTTGCATAAAAAGTGAAAATATACAAACTGAGTTGTACGTCCACTTAAATACACAAAACAAAAGCAGTTTCCCTCTCTGTTCTTAACCTTGTGTTATTGCACATACTATTAAAAAATAACCCTTTCTGGCTTTCTAATACAAAAACTTTATATATTTAAGTCATAGTTAAGAGCTCAGCATGTTCAGACGTTCAAACTCATGAGGATGTGTCAAGTTTTTTCATCATCAGGACACCGTATGAGACATCTGTCTGTGTTTCTAAAGATCTTGCTCTCTTTACTGCCTAAAATGAAGGCATCAATGTGGTTAAACCAAAAAAGATGGTAAAAAGTAATTAAAAATACAGTATTTACAGTAACAATTACAGTATAACATAAATACAAAATATTAAGTTGTCGTGCACCTGTTGTTAATTTATTTTGTCTCTTGGAGTAGTGATGCATGTTATCATCACTTGTATGTAAAATAATATCCATCTAAAAGAAACATTTCAGCTAAACTTTTGATCTGTGGGGGTTTAATCTGCAACTGTTCAGAACAAAATCTGTGACCAGAGTGTATTTTATTATTCTTTTATTAAATTCCCTTGGACTTTTGTTTCATTTTGCAGCTCACTGCATGTGTGTCTTTACATGTTGGGTTGGTTTTGTGATGTGTGCGTGTGCGTGTGTGTGTAGCCTACATGGCAAATGTTTTGACCCCAGTTATGTCGGAAGTTCAGGAGTTGAGAGGGATTTTGTGATGGGGATCCCTGCAGATGTGTTTGCCTGTGTGCATCTGTCTCTTTGTGCACGGTGTTTTTCCAAGCTTCGCTGAGTAACACCAGATGTGCTCAGGATCAGGGTGTCAGCAGCAGCTTCAGAGGGCCTCTCTGGACTCTGTAGGAAAAAAGGTAACTTCTTCACACATGGCTAATATTACTGTCTCTGCTGCTCATTCTCCAGGTCTCTAAAAGTTTAGAAACACCCCTGAACTCGCAGAGTTGTGGTTGTGTTTTTACAGCAGAATAAAGGTGCAGTTTCTCCATTCTACCACCAGATGGCAGAAGAGAGTTGTGAAACATCTGCAGAACATCCTGATTTCTCAGTCTGCATCAAATACTGTACAGAGTTTCGTCCTGACGTTTCAGCAGGTTTTCATAAAACAGCATCAACAAAACGAAATGTCAGCTTTATCTAAAGTAATTATATTTTATATTAGTTATCTTAAGTAGCTCTACAAAATCCTTTAGCCGCTGACCAAATTAAAACTTTGATCTTCACGTCAGAAATGTTAGTTAAACTTCTGATTTTGTGTTTTTATTATTAAAATGTATTCTTGAAAAATGTGTGCAAAGGTCTTGAGCACCAGATGTTTTTTTATATATATTTTTTTTTCTTCCAGTAAACCAGGCTTTACATTTTTTTTACGGTTCATCTTTATTTATGCTTTCTGACAACATTCACGCTTTCTGTAGATCTTGTTTCTTTAAAAAAAAAAGTCGCTGCTATTTCTGAACATTTTCAAAATAGAATGAATTATGAATCATTTAGATTTGTAAAGTCAAGGGATGAACTGACTGTGTTGAGACAGTTTGTCTTTGTGCCAGCTGAAGGATGATGCATTTTTCTGATCCTGTGCTGGGATTTTAATATGAATCTTTTTTTTTCAACATGACTTTAAAATACTGCTCATTTAAATAGTCGATTTAGGAGCTCACACTCTCTTGTTTTGTTTTAAATCACACACCACAAGATGCTTTGATGATCGGAAGAAAAGACTGAAGAAGAAATTGGTCACATGAAAGCAGTTCAAATAAAATGCTTGCAAGACCTTCAGAAGTCTTTAAGAACTATTGTTTAAGACCAGCTTAAAAGAAGAAGGCTGGAAAACAAAAGAAATGTAAGAAATGCATGAATTGTTTAAAACTTTTGCACAGTACTGTGAATCATGGTTTCTTCAGAAGCACTTATTCTCATTATGTGGTGCTTCTATGACAATAACCAACTTAAAAGTCAGTAGTAGAGTGATTAAAAAGTTGTTTTATTGTGATTAATAACTATAATTATTGTTTCAATTATAACTTTTAATACAGCAGCACATTTTTTAAGTAAATGCACGTAACGCATTTTTTTGTTCTTTACATTTAAGTTTGTATTTGCAGCTAAAATGACCCTTGAACTTTGCGTCATGAGGATGTAAACCTCTCAAGCGGTGACGTGTCTGACTTTTTTAACTCTGTCCTCCATCTTCTCCTCCAGGTCCTGCCTCCTTCCCGCATGTGTCTCTACCTTTTGTTCCTGTGAGAATATTTCACATTGCTGCTGCCGCTGGTGCGTGATGTCCGGGACTGAGTGCTCATTGTGTGAACGCAGTGTGGGTGCTGCGGTATGCAGCCTCTCTTGGCGTGCGTGTGTCGTGACAGGCGTGTGGCTGCTGACGCCAGCCGGCTGCCTTCCTGTCTGTCTGTCTGTCTGTCTGTCTGTCTGTCTGTCTGCCTGTCTGCCTGATCAGTGACACCTGACCATCACTGTGTATCTCTCTCTCCAGTTCACTGCAGCTCCGGATGATTCCTCAAAGTGTTTTTCATCATCAATGTTCTGCACACACGTTTTATTAATTCTGTTCAATTCAGTTTTATTTACACAGCGTCCGTTCACAACAAAGTTGTATCAGTGCAATGACCAGAAACGTTCACCGACATAAAGAAGGTAATTAATAAAGTTCTCTATCTGAGGAAGGGCAGCCTCTCATCCTGAGCAAACACAAAGGCAACAGTGGAAAGGAAAAACTCCTTTTTAACAGGAAGAAACCTCCAGCACAGGGCTGTTCAACAAAACTGCTCAGGGGTGCCACAGTTACTGAAAGCCAACAGCTGGATGGGGTGGGGAGAGACATCTAGCGATTAAAATTATGAAACCAAAGTTTACAATGAATTGTTACCTTTAAAATTGTTTATGTCATTGCATTGAATCATAAATGCAAGAACCCAAAACCCAAACACAGACCCCCCCCTGCAAAAAAAAAAAATAATAATAACAATAATAATAATAGTAATAATAATAATAATAATAATAATAATAAAAATAGCACCAATAATAAAAAAAAAAAATTCTTAAATTTTTTTCTCTCTCTCTCTCTCTTTTTTTTTTTTTGTTTAATGAGTTGGGCCAGATTGACGTCACCTGCGGGCCGGATATGGTCCGCGGGCCGCCAGTTGAATAGCCCTGCTCTATCAGAACCAGGCTCAGGACAAGCGGCCGTATGCTATTACAGGTTACATTAATTTGAGTTGCTCCAAATATAATTTGCAAATGATCTAATGGCTTGGACTAAAAAGTACAAAATTCAAATATTGGTCTTGTTTTATATATTTCTTATAAATGCACGCGTCTTGGTTCTGTGAACACAACAGTGTGAGTGCTTCCTGCTTTTGTTGCCATTTTTATTCTGGTGCCTTTGAACAAATGTGTGTGTGTGTGCAGTGAAAGCCAGAGGATTGTGCAGCGCACCTTGGTGTGATCCTCCGTGTGTTCTCCCAGGCTGCTGAGGTGAAAAGTTGAAATCAGTGTTGACCTTCTCCTCAGAGAGAGCTTAGCTCCAGAGTCAGGCGCAGGCCAAAGGCACAGGGAGGATATTCTCAAGTTCTTCTCTCCCTCCCTCACGTGCTCCACTTCGCTTCCCTCCCCTCGCACACGGAAACAATTATCTTTTGTGATAAGATTCTGTACATATTTCCACTATTTCATCCCCCTGGTTTTGTTTGTTTGTTTGTTTTTTACCCCCCTCATCATGACGAAAAGGCTCGTGTGCTCCTGTCACCGTGCTGTTAATCAGCGCTCCATCTCATCTAGGTGCAAGGAGTCAGAGAGAGAAAGAGACTGAGCGAGGCCCTAATGTTTATCACTGCAGGGAGTTGAATTCCAGATGTTGAGATAGTGAAAAAAAATAAGCAAACAATTATGCAAAAATAGACAAAGTGCAGGAAAAAAGAGAGCGAGCAGACTGACAGACGACAGGAGCGATGTTCGGGGCAAACAAGACAAGTTTTGATTTTTTTATGAACAGCTCTGCTTCATCGCCCAAAATCAACAGAGTAGCTACCGTATTTCCCGGTGTACAAGTTGCAGTTTTTGCATAGATTTGTCAGTCCTGCGACTTATATATATATATTTTTTTTTCCGTATTCATAAGGCAATTTTTGACTGATGCTTTAAATTTCTACCGTATTTTCCGGCCTATAAGTCGCAGTTTTTTTCCTAATTTGCATGCCCTGCGACTTATAGGGCGAAGCGACATATTTATGGATTTGTTCCCATATTTTTAGACCAATTTTTGGCTGAGATATGACCGTTACCATTCATTCTGACGAAAAAAATGGAGCAGTACCACTTTCGGCCGCTAGGGTCCACCGACTGTTCCCAGCTCATGTGTCCGACAGAAGCCTCCTCTGCTTGGACTCACTCTGTCGCAGCACGGCCTCCTGCTCTCTGGAGCTCTGAACTACGGTACTGTTACCTCAGTGTTTGACTGTTAGCAAAATAGCTCAAGAACCACAGGACAGATTTTGATGAAACTTACAAAAAGTAATCACTGGATGGACATTTACAACTGATTAGCGTCAGGAGACGTTTGTGCTGAAATTTGATTTATTTATAATTTATGTTCGCAGCGCACGCGATCGTTTGGAAGACTGTCAAAGCAAAACAATTTATATCCAGCTGATATGACCATTATGTGCATTTATTAAGGAATGGTTAAGCTCAGAAACACTTGTACTAAGTTCGGCTTCCCAAACTGAAGACAAATAGCTCAAATCTTCACTTAAATTGCGAAATTCGTCGGATTCTATATTATCTGCCATTGTTATGTACAAGGTGCATTTGAGCAGACGTTCTTGTCCCTATGTCACAGACGTTGCATGCGGAAGTACCCGGATTTCCAGTGACGAAACACGGCGCCAAGTTTAAAAATCACTTTTAAATCAAATTTTCATTGATTTATCATTTTGCTTGTAAAACCGAACATAGTTGAATGATACAACATATGTTGTACCACTTTATGCATAGTTCCAACATCATGTCACACACCCTTTAAAGCTCTAAATGTTGAGGGGATATCTTGGTTGGCTTGCCTTTGCAACATTGCGTGGACATTGGGAGCAGTACCAATGGATTGGCAGACTGTGGTAGTGGTTCCCCTCTTCAAAACAGGGAACCAGAGGGTGTGCTCCAATTACAGGGGCATCACTTTCCTTATCCTCCCTGGTAAGATCTATTAAGGGTTACTCAAGAAACTAGTCCAATTGTTGGTCAAACTTCAGATCCAGGAGAAACAACATGGGTTCCGTTCTAGCCGTGGAACACTGGAGCAGCTCCTTACCCTCACTAGGGTGCTCAAAGGGTCATGGGAGTTTGCCCATCCAGTGTATATGTGTTTTGTGAACTTGGAGAAAGCGTTTGACCATGTTCCTCAGGGTACACTGTTGGGGGTGCTCCGTGAGTATGGAATTGGGGGCCGTTGTTACAGGCTGTCGGTCCCAGTTTGAGAGTTTGGTTTGCATTGCCGGTAGTAATTCAAACCCTTTCACAGGGGGTGGGGGAGTTAGACTCCACCAGGGCTGCCCACTGTCACGATTCTGTTCATAACTTTTATGGACAGAATTTCTCAGTGCAGCCAGGGGCAGAGGGATTGCGGCTTGGTGGCCTCAGGGTTCTATCTCTGCTTTTGCTGATGATGTTTTCTTGTTGTTATTGTGCTGTGATCTTGAGCTCTCACTGGAGCAGTTCGCAGCCAAGTGTGAAGCAGCAGAAAGATGAATCTGTACCTCCAAATCTGAGGCCATGTTCCTCAATTGAAAAAGGATGGATTGCTCTCTTCAGGTCAACGGTAAGCTTCTGCCTCAAGTGGAGGAGTTCAAGTATCTCAGGGGTTTGTTCATGAGTACGGGAAGAATGGAGCATGAGAATGACAGAAGGATTGATGCAGTATCTGCAGTACTGCAGACCCTGTACTTGCATTGTGGTAAAGAGTGAAAAGGGAGCTTAGCTGTAAGGCAAAGCTTTGTGTTTACCAGTCGGTCTACATTCCTATCCTCACCTGTGGTCACAAACTCTGTATAGTGACTGAAAAATTGAGATTACTGATACAGGCAGTTGAAACGAGTTTCCTCTGCAGGGTAGCTGGACTCTCCTTTAGAGATAGGGTGAGAAGTCCGGCTCTCCGGGAAAGACTCACAGTAGAACCGCTGCTCCTACACATCAAGATGAGCCAGTTGAGGTAGTTTGGGCATCTGGTAAGGATGCTCCCTGGGTGCCTCCCTAGGGAAGTGCTTTTGGCATGTCTGACTGGGACGAGACCTCTGGGATGACCCAGGACATGCTGGATAGACTATGTCTCTCAGAGTACCTGGGAATGCCTTGGGGTCCTCTCAGAACAGCTGGAAGAGGTGGCTGTGGAAAGAGATGTCTCTGGGCCTCCCTGCTCAAGCTGCTGCCCCCGTGACCCGACTTTGGAACAAGCGGAAGATAATGAATGGATGGTTGGATGGATGGATGGATGGATGGATGGATGGATGGATGGATGGATGGATGGATGGATGGATGGATGGATGGATGGATAATTAGGTAAGCACCTTTATTGTCCATTTAACATCATTCCGGCAGCACAACATGCAAATGAGCATAAAACAAAAAAAAAAGTTTCTACTGTGAAAAAACTTAGAAGAAAAAGAAAAAAAATACAACAGAAAATATTAAAATCTTTAAAACATTTTGTTGTTTAAAATTACATTTAGATTCATCTTAACTCCCCCATTGGTGAGGGATCTGAATAGTGAATGTTTGTAGTTTTCAAGATAAGTATTTTTCTGGACTGAAATTGAACAAAGAATAAAAATAAACAATGTTTTTGGTGCAAGGAATTTAAGTGGGTATAATTTATACCATATTATATATATTATAGAAGAATGGAGGTAGGTTTTTTTTTTTTTCATTTAACTATTTACTTGTTTGAGGAGGGAGCAATTTTATCTGCCCCTAAGTGCAATGGTAGAGCCAGGGTATTGCCAATGGTGGCCTTGGTGACCCCAATTATTTGTGAAAGCCATAAAACATTTACAAGTACTTCCCCCCCACCCCCACCCCCAAAAAAGGTGTAATTTCTTATGTTGCACATTTGATATATTTTTATGTTCCACTGTGAATTAAAAAAATTGAGATTTTCCAATCAGTTCATTCTGTTTTTATTCACACTTTACACAATGTTCCAACTTTTTTGCAATTAGGGTTGTGGGTAAAAATAATCTACAGTATATAATCTAATTACAATTCTACATAATGTAAAATTATGAAGTTTTTAACAATTATTTATTCTGTTTTTGTTCAGTTTAGTTAAAATCAATATGTTTTAGATGTTAAATGTTTTATCAAATAATAAGAAACAGAGCACTGAACAACAGCTCAGAGTTTTGGGTCAAAAACAGCCACCTGGAAAACCAGATTTTATTGTGGTGTGAATATCCACAAATGGGTTTTTTTTTTTTCCTGCCTGTGAGCTTTAGATTTCTTTGAAGAGTAACAGCAATATTTTTAGATTAAATATACCAGAGTAAAAAAATGGTACAATTAATGACTTTCACTTTAGTAAAAAAAAAAACACTTGAAATGATCTTACATTTTTTGTTGAAGAACAAAAGCAGCTAATAGTTGACAAAGGAAGATATAGTGGAGAAGCATAATGGCACCAAACATTTCTTGTGAATCTAAAAAAGTATTTTATTGAGCATGCATCAGGATATTTATTGTGAACGATTTTTTAGACTTGCTCTTGAATTTATCTTGAAACAGATCCTTTGCAACATAATAAATTTAAGACTCTTTTTCGTAAATGAGTCAGTCTGAAACCATAGATGAGAGGGTTGATGAGCGGTGGAATGAGGATAAACTCAATTGCTAAGAAGTTCTGAACATTTTGCGGTAAATCCATTGAGCCAAATCTCATGTACAGCATATCAAAAAGAAAAGATACAACAACACCAGCCAAGGAAAATAAATGTGGCACGCACGTCTGCATGAATTTTTCTTTGTTCTCTTTGGATGTTTGGCATGTTTTGACCAGACATAAATATGACCAAACAATAAAAATAGCATGGCCAAAATAAAAAGTGTAATTAAAAGCTGGGATAACAATGCTTGCTACTGAGGCAGAGCAAGCAAGATTAGAAATCAACACATTGATGCAGTAGATCCTTGGTATTTGTGACCCACATAACCTTGATGTTGCTGTTGTTAATGTGCTAATCAACAACAGACAAAAGGGAAGAAGCCAAGCAATAAACACATAGATACAAACCCTTTGTTTAGTCATCACAGAATGGTA
>JARVGS010001636.1:9204275-9216215 GCA_031762315.1 Hypsolebias antenori | reverse complement strand
CTCTCTCTCACACCTAGAGACAATTTAGAGTTACCAATCAGTCTAACATGCATGTTTTTGGTCTGTGGGAGGAAACCAGTATACCTGGACCTCCACACAGAAAGGCCCGGAGACAATCCTGCAACCTTCTTGTTGAAAGGCAACATCTCTAACCACTTCACCACCGTGCCATCTCACCCTGAAATGCAGTGAATAGAGAAACAACATAAAAACAGAAATTCTGAGAAGAACGACCATGAAGTGCTGTCACTTTGGTTTTCTCCTGTAATCTGTGACGGACAAAGGTAAACGTGTTTTCTAAAGCAGACATGCTCTGGTGCTGTCACAGTGGAACAGATGCAGGTGTTCTGGAAATATTTTGATGACAAAGACAAAAGTTTTTCTTAATTTTTTTATTTATTTATTTATTTATTTGCATTTTTCAGCAACGCGTTTGGCTTCTCATTTTTAAATTTTGAATTATGAAGCTTTAATCAAGAGTGGCGTCAAAATTAAAAAAAAAAATCACAGCTATTTTTATTTATTTTACAGCTAATGTATCAATAAAACCGACATAAAGCTATTTTTATGTCTGGCCTTTTTTCTATGAGAGATGGAGGAAAGAACGATGCAATCACACAGTCTTGGTGAAGGACTGGTGGAAATAAAAAGCTGACACTTTGTTTGCTCCTCTGAATTTTCTGACAGCTTTCCATTTATCAACGTCACGGCAGAAAAACAACCGTCTTCATCCGTCACATTCAAGCTGTGTCATGCGACAGTGGACGCATCAGTTTTGCAGGATCAGTCCTAGACGTGAGCCTTTTTCGTTCGATTTCCACCATAAACTTTCAGCCTGATTGAGCTGTGAACAGTTTGTTGGCTCTTACCGATACATTTTCCTGAAGGAATGTTTTTACATTCCTGTCAAGATGCATTATCATCCTGAAAAATGGCTCCATCAAAACCAGCAGACATCTAATTTTTTATGTTTGTTAAATAAGAGCAGGGTTAAACATTTCTCCCATCAGGCTCATAAAACTATACTCACTGTCATCTTTATGAAGTTTACAAGACATTTTAGTTGTTTCTGCACATTTTAAGCAACATCACTTTCAGTTTTCTGTCGTGACTCTTTAAAGTTTATCAAGGTTTTTTTTTTTTTTTTTTGTTCATGTCATAAATTTTAAAAACAGCTCAATTGGCAGAAAAAGCATCTTTTAAGAAGTCTGTGTTGAACAGCGGATATTTTTCTGAACCGTCCGACTCCAGAGTCATGTTTGTAACATCTGCATGAACATCTGCCATTAGGGTGGCCATCCCATCATTTCTACCAGGCAGAGCAGGAACAGCATTTGTGTCAAGAGGCAGTACTGTACATTTTAGCTTAAAATAACCTTAAATCCTAAAATTCATCAAAACCTGGGCTTCATCTGTGCAGTGAGCTGTGATCTTATGGATGTCACCAAAAGTTTGACAGTAACAATAATTATCAAAGAGGACAGACTGCCTCCTGTTATTGTACAACAAATTGAAACATAATTACTGTATTTTCTGGCGTGTAAGTCACATCACTCAAAAAAAGCATCATGACGAGGGGAAAAAAACAAATGTAAGTTGCTTCGGTGCTGCCCTGTCACGTTTATTATGCATTTATTTATTGGTCAAAACAGCTTCATTTCACCTGGGCGGTGCGGCGCCATCCATCCATCCATCCATCCATCCATCCATCCATCCATCCATCCATCCATCGCGGTCAGCGCTGCTAGCTTTCCAGTGTTCCTCCGCCTGCACCAGTTGAGTGAAGCGAGCGCGCACGGGAGGACTCGCTGTTGCAGTTCGAAATTTAACAATATTAACACTTAAAAACAATTATTTGCTTGCTCGACATTATAGTAAAAGTGTGTCTCAGTTTAACTTTTTCTTAATAAATGCACTTTAATGGTGAAAACAACTTCATTTCACTTGGGCAATGCGGCGCCCTCCATCCATCCATCCATCCATCCATCCATCCATCCATCCATCATGATGGAGCTGCTAGCCCTCCAGCGTTCCTCCACCTGCACCAGAGTGAAGTGAGCGCGCACGGGAGGACTCACTGTTGCAGTTCTTAGAAATTTAAAGCGTCAGTCAAAACTTGAGTTCTGAGTACGGAAAAAAAAAAGTATACAAGTTGCTTCGGTGTATAAGTCACAGGACTGGCAAATTTATGCAAAAAACTACGACTTATACGCTGGAAATTACGGTACACAATTATGAGTTTTAACTTACGCAACTCACTTTCTCAACTCAACATGACCAAAAACCTATTACAGTATTTTGGTCAGAGCTGTGGATCATGTGAACAAATTAGCTTACAACATGACCCCTGTGACCCAAAATGGAAGAAGCGGGTAAAAGATAATGGATGGATGGATGTTTTCCAATAGTAATCCCACCTGAATTGTTTGTTTTTGTTCACAGTGGTTTAAGAAGAATATCAAGCATTAAGTCATAAATTCAACCTGAAACAAGCCTGGATGCTTTAGTTTGGTTCTGATGTTCTGTTCGAGTGAGCTGATGAGCTCCAACACTCGTGTTAAAAAATAATTGTTCAGGAAATCCATCAGGATGCTGGAAGTGAGGCTGCTTGCCTCAGGTTTAAAAAGTGATGAAACGGGAAGACTGGTCTTTTCTTCCATGTTTTATTGTTTTGGCTTGAATGAGGAAGGAGCGCTGCTCATCTGTTAGACAAATTCTTCAGGCTTTCAGGACAATGTGTCGTCTTTGTAAATATTTGCTCCGTCTATGATTGACATCAACGTGGCCCTGCCTTGGACCCCTCTCTTTATTGCATTTCATATGTTTTGGAGTTAAAGATTTTAAGGTGGTTGTCAACAGTCGATTTTCATCGCTATATGACAACACATTTCTTGCATCTTCTGCTCAACATTTGATTTTATTTTTTTCTGTACCTGATCTGAATTGTGGTTTAATTAAAAAAAAAAATACATTTTTAATATCTAATTTTCTGAAGTGAAATTTGAGCTGCATCACCTGTTTTTACCTGAAGCGTGAACGATGTTCTTGCCTCCAGGAAAAGCTTTTATACAAGATCCGATTATTTCAAAGTGAGTCACGTCCTCTGTCTTTGGTCTCCGTCACTGACGTCTGGTTGAACCCTCATGAATCAAAACCAAAGCTTTCAAAAGCTCTTTGCACTCAGACAGGCACAAGAATGATCTACTCTAAAGGAGAGCATCTACAGTGAGATGTTAATAAAATGTGTATTTTAAGTTGTTCACAAACACAACCAACCACGTGGAGAAGGAAACAGCAGGTCTCGTGGGGACAGACTTGTTCAAAGCTTCTTCATCCTGCAGGGCCCTGAAACAGAACGAGCACAAAGCATTTGGATGGAGTTGGTTTATGGCTCTGAATCCAAAGTGAAGGAGTGTCACATCATCTTGTGTGTTGTCTTTTGGTTTGGATCGTTTTACATCTGTATTTTATTCCAGTTAGCTCATGATTTATGTTTTATCTATTGGCTCCTTAATGACAAACGCTGTTTAATTTTCTTTTGTTTGGTCATTTGGTTTTGTTCAAATCCAAAGATCAGCAGAAAGTGTCAGTGACTTGATTTCTCTGCAGAATTAGCCCACTTTTTCCTGCAGGCTTCATCCCACATGGATGACCCTCTTCACTGCTCGGGCCTGCAGCGCTCCGCTCCCACGCAGCACGAGGCCTACGCAAAGTTTTCATGGCTGCCGGCTCCTGGGCGGGCATGCTCAGGAGGGTCATGTGACGAAGAGCGCCAGGTGTGCACGCTTAAAGATCCAAGAGAATGAATGAGACCCGCTGGGACAATATGGCTTCACGGGGGAATACAAACCGTCGGCTCTGCAGTGAGGCTTGATTTTAACACACAGATACTAAAATTAACACAACACCCACTCACTGCTGGCATAGCAAGAAATTAGCACAGCAACAAATACATTATGTTGTGCAAAATACAATTCTTGTCTCACTTAATCAACAAAGCATTTTAATAACATTTACTTAAATGAAATATGCAAACATCATGGCTACACATGAAACTGGGAGTTTGACACACAATTCACACAAACACACAACAACAAGCACCGACGCATCCCTCAGTTTCATAATTACAGTATTGGCATATTTCTCTGTTGTACGTTCATTTAAAAACAACAACATGGTAAATAAAGACAACATATTCTTGGTGTAGGACAATATATATTTACATTTCCACATTATTTACAAAATCTGCCATTTGCCATGATAAAATCATTGATCTCTCGTTATTCTGCTGTAGAAACGGTTCTTGTGTTTGACTTGGTGCTGAAACAGAAACGAGGCAACTGTGAGAGAAATACTCCTCTAATTTAAAAAAAAAGGTTGGTCTACAATCACATTCAGTTAGTTTACATGAAATCAATAACAATCTGGGGAATATTTATGTAAAGTACACACAAGTTCTTTCAAAATAAAACATCACATGCTTCATTTTTTGCATGCAACAAGTCCCAAACGAGCCAAATGGAAATGTTAAATCCAAATAAAAGGTTTTGCTGGGGATGAGTTGATTGAGCTTCATGGTTCATTTTATTTGAAATATTTCATGAGACACTATTTTTTAATCCATTTTACGGTCAGCTTGACTCCAAAATGTGGACTTTTTTCTAGAAGTTCAACTAAAAGTTTTGCATGTTTAGACCTAAGAACATGCTATAGCTATGTGGCTGTAGGTCAGCAAAAAAACAGGAAGGTGGACGGATGACAAAGGGAGGTCAGCTGACAAGATGTTAAATCATTTTCCATCAAATTTAGATCGAGTTGCAGTTTTTAAAATCAAGGAGTGTCTCAAAATCTGCCTTTCTAAAACATCATGAGCTAAAGCCACACTGATTCCACACTGTCAAAGTGCTTTGATTCTTTGTCCTGCCTCAGACACATTCAAAACACTACCTTTTTAATATGCCCAATTTTTTTCAGAATTAAAAAAGTGCAGCAATTTTTCAGAGCTACATAAAAGCAGGGGGGTAATCAGACATAATAAACACAATAAAGAACCTTTCTGTGGTTTAAGAGAGCGAACATCGTCTTTAAAAGCTGCCTTGAAACTTTCGAGTAGGGAGGCGGATTGTTTGGCCTTCTGCTCTGGATAAACACACTCTTTGGGACAGTTATGTAATAAAGACATCTCTGAATGTAAATAGACCCCGGTCCCTGACAGAGTGCAGGGTCTATGCCTTCGTTTGTTTGTTGAATGGTTCTCCTCAGCTGCGGAAGCGGTGAGCACCGCAGCATCCTGCAGTCAGTAACGCCTGAGGGTGTTTGGCAGGGACTCACTGCTGGTGTTTGCGTTAAAACATTTCCCAGAGGTAAAAAAAGGAAAAAAAAAAGTTGCTCTTTAGTTTTCGTGCAGTGTTTTTACAAAGTATGTCCTCAGTGAGTTTCCTATTAAAACACACCTGCGTCTCTTCTGTTTTTTAAAGATGCTAGCTTTATCTGTGTGTTTTAGTCTCACAGGGCCTCTGCCGGGCGGCGCTCAGCACCTTCGTTTGCTTCCAGCTGCAGCTGCCTGCTGCTTTTTCTGTTCTCCACCCAGGAGTTATGTATTACTGTGCCCCCTGGGGAGGGGTCCACCTGGAGCAGGGACACCACCCTCTTCTTGACTTTGGCGCGAAGCGCGCGGCGTAGTTTCTGTCGAGTAAAGGCGTACAGCAATGGGTGGGACACGGTGGTGCCATAAGCCAGGGCTAGGAACCAGAGGCGCAGGCTGACCAGGACATCGCTGGGCCCAATGCTCAGGATGAGCATGTTGGTCACCGAGAGGGGAGCCCAACAGCCGAGAAAGGTCGTGATGATGATGAGGGACATCCTGAACACCCGTCTTTGGCGCTCCCGTCGATCTCGATGGCGTCGTACTGCCCGGCGCAGAGCGATGATGGCTGACACAGAGGCCTGGACACCCATGGAGGCTGGCAGGGGAGTGGCAGCCGCCATGTCAGAGGTGACCAGTGGAGCGGCAGAGGACATGGCAGGGGGGGAAGTAGCTGTCGGGGTGGGGGATGGGGATGGAATGAGTGGAGGATGGTTGAGTTGTTTGCTCCTATCTATGGTGCACTGCTCTCCTCCTGCCTCCTCCCATTCGTTCATTTTAAGTCCTGTCTTCCTCTTCCGTTGTCTCTTGCGGCGCCTCTTGCACCTCTGGCTTCTCCTCATGTGGGAGCCGATGCGAATGTTCAGCGCCCTCAGTATTCTGGAGTAGGTGAACAACATGACTGCCACTGTGGCGAAGAAGATGGGCACCTGCAGGATAAGATGGTAATACATAGCAGGGCCTGTGTGAGAGCCCTGACCACCAACACATAGGAGGGTCCTGTTATGCCATGCTGGCACCGCTGTGCTGCTAACGTCATGTGAGGACAAAGACAGGGGGGTCATCTGCTTTGTTTCCTCTATTTCATCTGCACTGGGCCACTGCACCTCTAAGAATGGCATGAAAAACACTGCAACAGAGGTGACCCAGACCGCAGCCAGGAGCAGAGCTGCTCTGCGTGTCGTCAGCAGCCTGTTAGCCGGTCGCACAGAGATGTCATATCGGTCCAAACTGATAACCAGGATGTTGACGGCTGTGGCGATGCTGGCAAATGTAACACACGCCTCGTGGACGCAGCAGATCAAAGCCAGGTTTGGTCCTGGAGGTAGAAGCACGACCACCAGAGTGAGGGGCACACAAAGGACACAAACCACCACATCCAGCACATGCAGGTTCACAGTCACCATGTTGCTCACGGAGTCCACCAGATTGGACTGAGAGCAGTAGAGCACCAACACGGTCAGATTGCTGCTGAATCCCAGTACCAGCTCCAGCATGAGGAAGGCGGTGAGCGACACCTGGAAGCCCAGCGAGTATGGAACGTGCCAGAACATAGGACTGATGGATGGGGCTCCTTCGTCATGCTCCTGGAGGACTTCCATACCCTCAAGGCCAGCAGGCGTCCCAAACCAGTCAGTCATGGCTGGGCCAGAGGTGTCGGTGCCAGTCTCCATGACGACCCCTCAATATACTGAAACTGGCGCACCGCTGATGGGTTCCCATAATGCACCAGTCTGAGCTTCCATGATGCAGGGGTGAAGCACAGCTTGTTGACAGTGCTGGGGAGATGAGCACACAATACAGGCAGATGAGAAATGCATCGTGGGAGACAGAATCAAAACACATTATTCTCTCTCATAACGTCAGAGTTCTAGGAATAACTTTGGATAGAAATGTCATAACACAGAGATCATAACCCATGCACATTTCATCCATGTGCATAAATAAACCTCAGCTTCAGCAGATTGAACAAATGCTGAATTATGCATCAATCCATCCATCAATGAGCTGTCAATCAGGATCACTGATTACCATTTCGTCTAAGCCATGGCCTGAGATTTGCTGCTAAACTGCCAGACCCCCAGGCTGTTACAATTCTCAGTTCTGGAGCTCAGATTTAATGACCAACCTGAACGAAACTCATTCATTAGAGTCACAATCAGCTGGCCTCTGGACCGGAAGATACAACAAAACATGAAACTGTCTCTGTTGGCTGTAGCAGATCAAAGGGGCATGTAAAATACTTTACGTGCTAAAGGAGAAAGCTCCCTCACTCAGCGCTATCAGTTTATTCACTTGAGTGTTGTTGTCACATCTGACCGTGTTCACGTGAACAATTCTGGAAAACTTGTGGAATTATTTGGAGAACGCACCAAACGTCATCCACCATAATTAAAAGAATAATTCAGATGTTTTGTGGAAAAGGTCTAAACCTGGGGTGCCCAAACTTTTTTTCCTGAGAGGATCAAATTTAAAATATATCAGAGGGCTGCGGGCCAAATGCAACAAGACATGAAATGCAAATACTTCTTTAAAGTCCATCTAGTTATTGCAGTTATTCATAATTCTATTTTGTATAAAGAGCATCACATAACGTTGGTGGTGGGGGATCTGGGGGTCCTCTCCCAGAGAATTTTGAGATGCCACCTCCTGCATTCTGGTGTATTTTACAAACGTTTATTTCAGTAGATTAAACAAAAGATGTAAACTCTGTTATTCTTGAAATCTCTGACTACAAAGTGTTCGTAATGCAACACCGCTGCAGCTCTGCAGGTAAGAGGTGTTCACTTCAGGACAAATCGAGGTTGCTGATTGGTCAGTTGCTGATGTGCCTACTGGATTGATTGACAGGTGGTGGGACTCATGCAAACAAAATTAATCAGATTTTATTGGCCCATTTAGACTGTCGTCATTTATTCCATATTTATTCAATATTTTGATGAATCTAGGGTTTGAGAACGGTTTCTTTACACAATCCTAATGATTTCTTTATTTTTCAGGGGTGTCGAGTTTAAATTTAAGGAGGTTCAAATCACCACTGAAACCAGTTCATATTTACAATTTACTTAAAACACTGTGATTTATAGTGTGTTCTATCAAAGGAAAATGTTATTCAGTGGGAAGAAACTGCAGAGGGATGGTGGAAAGTCTGTCAAAGTGAAATATGAAAACATAAATTAAAATTATTTAAGAAATACATAAATTATCTACTCTATGTGTAATCCGTGTAGTTAAATTATGGTAGTCAGGCTGATAAACAATAAAGTTAATGGGTGGAGTCAATGAGTGTAAGCTCATTGATTCTTCAAAGGAAATTTTAATATAGTAATGAGGACAGCTTGGCGGGCTAACTGAAATGGCTTGGCAGGCCAACTTTGGCCCGCTGGCCCCACTTTGGGCACCCCTGGTGTAAACAATTAATTTCTTACTGGTTATAAGAAAGCTTTTTGATTAAACTCTGTGAAAAATGGCAAAAACCAGGGACACTAAGTAAGATGATGGCACATCAGAGGAACGCCAAGATCGGACTGGTTCACTGTTTGCAAAAAACTAAAACAGCTCCTGCCTTAAAGATTTTGTAACAGTTTAAATAATCCATGTTTTATTAATTTTTACATCACTGACAACTTTGCATGATATTGCTATTTGCATAGATTTTTGAAAAACATATTTCTACCAGCGTGTGATGCACATTTGATGGTTAGGTTTTCATTAAATGTTGCCCACATGAACAGCAGCTATCTACTTTCACCCTGGTTCTGCTCAAACAATAGTCAGAATTAAACTCTAGTTCTCCAAACAGAGGTCATTCAAAGACGTATCTACAGCAAGTAATTGTTCATAACCTTTCCACAAAACCCCATTTAAAAAACATTTAATTATTTCAAGAGTAAAAGTTACTGATGCATGTTTCACGTGTACCGGAGGACAAGCTTATGAACAATGACACAGGAGAAAACTGGTAAACTGGTTTTGTTCATCATATAAATAAATTTGTAGCGTTGTGATCAAAGTTTGCAGCTTTTGTTTATAGACAGAAAGAAAAAATGATTATCTATTTCTCAGTTTTGGCAAAGGGCTATTTTCTATTTTTGAAGCTTTTTCTGTAGAAAAGAACATCCTTAATTTGTTCATAAATAACACATTTACATCTGTCACATGCAGCCCAGTAAGAAAATTCAAATGTAAATTTCTACTAACCTCTTTTAACAATAACTTGTGACATAGTCTCTTTAGATTGCGTCAAAGGGATATTTTTACTTACAGTGCTCTTCATTTATGTATTTTCTCTCTTTCTGTGTTAAGAACAAATAGTGAACAGTTTTGTTATTTAAAATTGTTGCCTCAAGGTTCACTCTTTTTTGTTGGATTAAGGATTAATATGGAAATAATGTGGAAAAACCAAAAGGAGTTCAGTTATATCACAACCATGTCTGCTGCAGAGCAGCTTCGTCCTCTGCAGCTGTTGGCAGGTTGGTGGTAGACTGAAGGAATGCTCCGTTGTGCCGTTTTGTTTGGTTTGGTTCTGTATGAGGCCACTACCGGTAATGATGCTCCAAGCTTTCTTATACACAGACCAATAAAATATATATATATATATATATTTGTGCTATTTTGGGTGTATTTGGGACCTTGAGTACACAATTCCATTCCACCTCATGTACCACATATGATGCAAATGACAATAAAGAACTGTGAACCTTGAAATGACCCAACTGTGAACTTAGATATGAGGCATGTTTATTTATTTATTTAAAAAAAATACTTGTACAGAATAAGTGTGAGGGTTTTTTATTTTTTATTTTTTAGAAATCTGAAAGGACAAAACGACAAATTACATGCCACACCTATTGTAATTTAGCCAGTCATATTAGAGGGGTTCACTATTTCATATTTGTTAAAAATCTTTTATCCATTTTTTGTGATATAAAGTGCTCAATTCTAAAACTTATTAGTGATGCACTTAAACACAATTTGATACAGATATTCAGGAAGGAGTTATCAACTCGTGGCATGAACACACAAAAAAATTATAAAAATAAACCTTTTGTTTTTCTAAAGTTACAAAGCCTTTAGTAAAGTACATTTAATTCATTTCAATCCAGAATAACAATAGTAGCCACCAGAATGGTTTTAAAACTTGGATCAGAGCGCGATGGGCAATTTCCTTTACCCAGAACCGAAACAGCAGAATCCAGCTCGTAAGAGACGTCCCTCCTGCTTGTGGTTGAACGGTGCACAATCTAAACAAGTCTGATGTTGGATCAAATGGAAAGAGACAGCATTCAAAATTGCAATTATAGATCCTCATGAACTGGTGTACTCGTAAGGTTATTGTTGTCAGTGTGTGTGTGTGTGTGTGGGCGGGGGGCAGTGATGCAGAAAACCTTATTGCTGATGATCATGGCTTAGATTACAGGTGAGCAGGCTGTCATGAAGTATCAGAATAAGATGCATCAGAAGCAGAGCTGGAAATGTTGCAATTATCGAGGAGATAAAACTTCAATCAATGCAGGGTGTTAAATAGAGTCCGTCGTTGGGCTGCTCCGTCGTTATTTGTTGTTACTTTACGTGATAGACACATATGGCTGAACAGTTATGTGATGCCCTGCATGTAAGCGACTGACCACACAGCTGTTTCCAGGTGTAACAAGTCCCACAGAGATGCCCCCTATCAGAGGGGTTTGAATACTGAATGTATTTTCTGACATAGGTGTTTTTCTGGACTGGAACTGAAAAAGGTGGCTCAGGTGGTAGAGCTGTTGCCTCTCTGCAAGAAGGTTGCTGGATCGAATCCTGGCCGGGGACCTTGGAATTTGCGTGTTCTCTCCATGCATGTGCGTGTTTTCTCCGGGTACTCTCATTCACAACAGGTTTTCAGTACTTAGCTCATTGTCCGAGTTTAAAATCTCGGTATAAAAATTTCCACAAACGTAGGCTATTTGTTGTTTAGCTTACTTTCTTGACACTCCACATTTTTCTCACAGAAACCTGATGTAGGGGAAAGGCTTTGAGAGGTCTGAGCAACTTTTAATGGTGTTTATGCTAACGTTCAGAGTTATGTGATAAATGTTCATGACCTCAATCAAAGAATATGTGAGTTTTGGAACAATTGTAATCCCCTTCACTCGAAGAAAAGCCAAAGAACCTGATAATTTAAATACACAACTCTAATGTTTATTGTCAGCTTGTGAATAATGACAATATGTGCTTATAGCAAATATGAAATATGGATGAATAACCAATAGTATTATTTCAGAAAGTGAATAATGTACAAAGTAAATAATAAAGACTTTGTGAAGAGGTATATTCAATTTTGGACAAAGGTTTTAGCCCTAACGTTAAAATTTAGGTAAGCTTTAGATTTGTGAACTAAATTGTCTAAACTCAGTTGGCACTTAGTTGTTCTATTTCATGTAAACTCCGCCCTTTAAGCCACACCTATTGGGTTTATCCCTGCGCTTCACGTCAATACTGAAAACCTTATAGTCCACGCCTACCTGCCGTGGGCCCCACCCTCGGTCTACTATAAAATACCTTGATGACCGAGGAACTGCTCCCAAAAATTTCTTCAC
>JARVGS010001636.1:9136173-9147793 GCA_031762315.1 Hypsolebias antenori | reverse complement strand
TTCCAACAGATTCTTAAAGCCATTTAGAGAAGTCAAGGTCAAGAGCTTCAGATCTTTTTGTAAGATATTCCAGGAAGTAGGAGCGGAGTAGGAGAAGGCCCTTTTAATACGATTTTACATCTCTGCTGCGTATATTTAGCTCTGAGTATTTTTTCAGTTCAACAAAATTAGAATTGATTTAAAAACTGAATGCAGTGTCTAAAACTTACAATCTTCCGTGCAAATGTTGCAACAAAACCCTTCTGTTCATAGTAATCATGAACGGTTCATGTAAAGGTTGTATTGAATAAACGCCTCATCAGAAATGAATAAGAATGTTACATGAAGACAAGGTCAAGGTTTTCTTTATTGTCATTTGCATCTCTTGTGGTACATGTGGTGGAACTAAATTGTACACAGGGTCTCAGTTACATCCAACAAAAGTATAAAATGTATAAGAAAAAGATCTAAGATATGAACTAAGAAATATGCTAAGTACCGGTATTTACGCTAAAATTTAGACTAAAATACACTAATCACAAATAATGTTTTTATTAGTTTGAGATGAGCTGGTGTGCAACTTAAAATGAGTGATTTACATGACTAAACAATCACATGACTCCACCGATGGTTCTGTCAATCATTTTATTCACATTTTATTTTATTCACTGTCTTGTAACCTGATTTTATTTGGATCGCACAAAATATTTATATATTTTTTTAGAAATCACGTTTAAAATAAACAATCATCTGCAGTTTGTGACCAAAGCATCTCTTGTGAGGCTGGAAAAGCTCCTCCTGACTGTCCATTCATGGACTGAAGTTAACCTCCAGCTGACACCTCAGAGCATCTCATATAGTTTAAAAGTTCAGAACTGCACAACCTCCAGGTTCTTCTGAATGAGAAAGCTCCCCTGATCGGAAATGAAACATCTTCAACTAAATATTAGAAGTCTACTTGTTTGATTTTATTATTTTGGATTCAGTGTGCCCTGGATGACCAAGAATCCACACGAGCAAATCTACCTCTTCAAACAGACTTTTCTTGTTAGCACATGCTATAAATCATAACAATAGTAGAATTATTCCAAATAATCCTGTTTGTCTCATTTTCATTTATTTTACATATTTTCTTCAGCTCTGTGCACTTGTGCAATAACTCCATCCAGAAACACCTGAGGCCGTCTCAACAGCGCCATCGAGGCATTCCAGCAGACAACATGTGGCTGGACAACCAGTTCCAGGCCTTTCTGGCCAGTCAGGGCCGGGAGGCTCTGTGGAAGACCGTTGTTGTCCCGGGCATGAAGAAAGCTGCCATCCACGCTTTACAGACGGCACAGGATCTGGTGGAGTCTCGCAAAAACACATTTGAGCTCTATGGTGCTGATTTTTTGTTAGGTACTGGCAGCATGTGAAACACACACACAGCCAACTATTCAAATCAGTTTAACGTTTTATATATACAGTAGATAAGCCTGGAGATTTATTTATTTAATTCCATATTGAAGGTGTTTAAACTAAGACAATGCAGCAATTCAGACTATACTTGTAACAACATACACAAAAAAATTACAAGACTATAAAAATATTACCCGCACACAAACAACACTGAGCTGTTTGATTGTGTTTAGATCAGGACCTACGTCCATGGTTGATAGAGATCAACGCCAGCCCCACCATGGCACCCTCCACCTCGGTGACGGCTCGTCTCTGTGCTGCTGTGCAGGAGGACACACTACGGGTCGTCCTGGACCGGAGGGTGGACCGCACCGCAAACACAGGAGACTTTCAGCTCATATTTAAGCAGGTAAGGCTCTGTCACAGCATGCATGTAAGGTGCTCTGATGGTTGTTCTCATGTAACTTTTCATCTGTAGGCAGCAGTAGAAGTCCCACACTACATAGGAATCGACCTTCTCATCAAGGGCTACACCATTAAAAGACCCTGCTCTCTTCCTCCACTGCCGTCTCACCATTCAGCTGCAAAACGCAGAGGCCTCCAGAAAGATAAAGATCCTGCACTGGATAAAATTATGCCTAAGACGCTGTTGAAGAGAGGGAAGGTGCAGAACAACAGCAGCGAGGCACTGCCATCTCCTCTCCCTTCTGAACCACATGTGCTCAGACCAGCTGAAATCACACTTCACCTGCCAATGAGGGTCAAAAAGCCCGCTCCTTTCCCCAGAGAGTCACACATTTTTATCAAAGAGACAAGCAGAGGTACCAAACGTGTGTTCAGACAACCTTTAACTAAATTCATCCACAAAAGAAAACAAAAGTCTAATGTTTCAAGAAGTGACTGCTCCTCAAAAGCCTCAGACTGCCATCAACAACCTCGTAAATGCCTGAAATAAATCATGGCATTTTGACTAAAACAAACTCCTTTCTTCAGTTTGCTTGTTATTGCTTGCAGATGAAAGGCAAAGGGAAGGTTTTCGCCATTGTGTGTATGTTTGTGGGCCTGTTAGTAAAATATCTCATGAACCACTGGACAAATTTTTATGAAACTTACAGAAAACAATCACTGGACTTACAACTACAACAGGTTAACTTTTGGAATCAGTCCAATTCAAGATGGCTTCCACAGACGATCAGAACTAGCCAACCCAAAAATGGTTACAACACAATCAGTGTTACAGATAATGTGATAAGGCGGCTGTGGCTGAGTGGTTAGAGCAGTCATCCTCCAATGCAGGAGTTGGGGGTTCGAATCCATCAGCAGTTACATGCTGAAGTGTCCCTGGGCAAGACACCAAACCCCTCGTTGCCTCCAATGTGTGTCCCATCAGTGTATGAATGTGATAAAGCTCTGATTAGTCTCTTTAAAATGATTTGTAGAGATCTAGTAGTACTGTATGAATGGATAAATGAGGACACATATTGTAGTGTAAAGCGCTTTGAGTATCTCGATAAGATAGAAAGGTGCTTTATAAGTATAAGTACAGTCCATTTACCATTTAAAATAACGTTAAAGCTGAGGGTCATTCACAACACACACTCCAAGTCTGGACATATCACAATATCACATGAGACTGCACACAGTATAATTGCCAAGGTTTGACCAAAATTGATAACTTCAATTTTTGGGGAGTTTTCGGGATTGATTAAATTTAATTATGTTAAATTATATGTGAAGTCGTTCCGACGTGCAGTACCACATATTGACCAGATAGTGGCAGCAGCACAGGAGTCAACTGTAAAACTTATCAGCCGAAGAAGAACACTTGGCTTTAACCGAGCTAAAAAAAAAATGGCGGCGGCTGTGTGCAGAGTCGGAAGCTCCGTGGGTCAAGTCCTCGCCAAAACCCGCAGTGTAAGTATATTAAAATAAAACGGGATTAATCTGTATTAAAAGTGTACAGCAGCAAGGATGCTGGCAGACTTGTTCGCTGTGCTAAACCCGGAGGAAGTTTTTTAACCAGTTAGCATTACTTAGCTTACGGTGAATGAAGGTCAACCGACACAAAGTTAGCCTTTTTAACTTCTTGGTTTCAAACCATCCACTTTATACAAAAAATACCGTTTTTATTTTAGTTGACTGCGATGACTTATCATCTATGACCATTTTAAATCTGCCGTCTCTTACCCTTTTTGCTTCTTGGCTACTAGTGTTAGCATCGTGAATTTCAAAAGGCAAATTCTGAGTTTCTGCTATGAAGTTACAGCTGCTAAATTGTTTGCTTGTTTTGTTTGACAAAACTATTGAGATTACATATTTATGGTAATGAGGCTTAGTAACATTTACCTGTTATGAACATTATACAGTATTTATTTATGTAAAAAAGACTTGCAACTCGTTTATAAATTAATATAATGACATGTGAAGCCAATAAGATTTAAATATGAACAGAATCAATATAAAGAAATATAATGACCATTATTGTCCGTTTAGGCGGATAAAATTCACATTATTAAATTTAGCAGTAATTTTTTTATGGTTATGTGTTCTTGTGCCAAACATTTCTGCTAATTTGACCTGATCAGCAGCAATGTGATAGTCAGACAGTGGACAATAAACATGAATTTTTCTGTTCAAATTTGTTTTAGTTTACACTGTTAATGAAGACCTATGCTTCTAAATTGTAGTTTTATATTTTTAAATGCCTGAATTTAAAGTGCCAGGATGTTTTCCACCAAATTTTAAACATTTTAATTCTGCACCCTTCCAGCCTGTCCTGCTGTCTTTGAGACGTGGACAGTCTTCAGTCAGCTATGCCCAGAGTCTCTTGGGAGCCCCAGAGACCCAACTTACTTCCTTGGACAATGGTTTGAGGGTTGCATCTGAAGATACTGGACATAGTACTTGCACGGTGAGAACACACTAACGTACTCCTTGTTTTAAAATTAAATTGCATGTTCTCTGTTATTTTTAATTCAGCTACACAGCAGTGTAACTTGAGCTCTCCATACACATTTCCTGACACAGGTTGGTCTGTGGATCAGTGCTGGCAGTCGCTATGAGAGTGAGAAGCACAATGGAACTGGCTTTTTCCTGGAACACTTGGCTTTCAAGGTACACTTAATAATAATAATAATAATAATAATAATAATAAAAGTCCTTAACAAAATTTAATTTGCCCAGTCTCAAAAAAATTGAATATTGTGAAAAAGTTAAATTTTCTTTGCCAATCATTTCAGAAAGTGAAACTCATATTACATCAGTTCATTACACAGTGAAATATTTAAAGCCTTTATTTCTTGTAATTTTGATATGGCTTAGAGATAATGAAAACACAAAATTCAGCGTCTCGTAAAATTAGAGTTTTGAAGTGGTTCAACATTGCTAACAGGACGTGTGACGTCACAAGCTCCGTAGTATGGCCGCACTGACGGGAGCTCTGCTTTGACTTAATAACATTTTCGTTCCTGTTATTGTTTTAACTTTTTTTGCACCTACACTGCACACCCATGCCACGGGTATGACCGCGACACACTTGGAGTTTTCTGTGTCGCTGTCTTGCCTTCATGCTATCCTGCCACCGTGGTTCAGTTCCTGGCCCCCCTCCAGCTTCGGGCTCTGGCCTGTCATGGCTGTTCTCATCACGATCTCCACCTGCCTGCACAGACCGAACTCTACGGACCTATTCAGTTCCGCAGGGAAATCTTGGATGTTCTCTGTCTGCTGGACCCAGTTCTGAAGGGCAGCTGCTGCCGTCGTTATTACTATCAAGCTGCTAACGGGACCTGCTAACAAGACCACACTGCTAACAGAACAGAACCATTCTACCGAAAGAACCTCACTGCTAGCCGAACCACATGGTAGATATACTTGTTTTTTACTTTTGGCACCTTGTTTTTTGTATTTTTGCTGCATGCTTTGGTATTTCTCGTTTCCTTTTTTGGCGAGTTGAGACAGTTCTTTTTGTCCTCAGAATTTCATTGCATTGTTGAACTTGTGTTGATTTTTGCATATGACAAATAACCAAACCTGAACTGGTGTCACACCCTAATCAGCTGATTAACTCCAGACATGAGCTACAAATGTCTCGTTCCTCAAGTCCAGCCACTCCTGAACCAGAAACAACATCAGAAGCATCTTACCTGCTGAGGACAAAAAGAACTTGACTGTTGCTCAGTGGTCCATTGTCCTCTTTTCAGATGAAAGTAAAGTTTGTGTGTTGTTTGGACATCAAGGTCCCAGAGTCTGGAGGAAGAGTGGAGAGGAACAGAATCCACGTTCCTTGAAGTCCAGAGTGAAGTTTCCACAGTCGGTGGTTTGGGTCCATGTCCTCTGTAGCTGTTGGTCCACTGGGTTTTCTGAAGTCCACAGTCAATGCAGCATCTACCAGGACATTTTAAGACTTCATGCTGACGAGCTTTATGGAGATACTGGTTTCATTTTCCAGCAGGACTTGACTCCTGCCCACACTGACAAAGATACTAAAAGCTGGCTGTGGAATATTCTGTTTCTGAGACACTGAATTTTTAGTTTTCATTATGTTTAAACCATAATCATCAAAATCACAAGAAATAAAGACTTGAAATATTTTGCTTTGTGTAATAAATCTTTGTGACGACAATGAGTTTCACTTTCTGAAATGACTGACAATTTGGAAAGTTTTCACAATAAAAAAAATTTAAATGGTTGTACATTTTACTCCTTATACTTTTTTTTTTTTTTTTTTTACAGATTTTTATTACCTTGTGTTTTTTTTTTTTTTTTTTAAGACAAAGACATTTATTGCTCATTCTTGAGACCAAAACTGCTCTGAAGCACCAAAGGGTTCAGTATCATGTTGTGCTTCCTTTGCCAAAATGTCAGTAAAGTCTTCAACATGTGGGTTGCCGGTAATAGTCATGTAAAGGTTTCGTTCACGCCGACAGCCTTTTAGTTTTGTTGATCCTTGCTGGACTGCGACTTCTGGACACTAGTTTTCAAACAGCGTTTGTAAGGATGTCTTTAAAATGTCTCAAAACTTTTGCAAGGATTTTCAGTTTCCTTGTATGATTTGCAGAGGGTTGCAGCCTTGTAGCTTGAATTTTGAACACACAAAAAAAATACAGGTACCTTCAACATGTGGCCCACTTGCAACTAAAGGTTGAGTAGCCAAGCCCCAGGGACAATTAAAGCACAGTTGTACATCAGGAGGCTGAAGCAGCATGGGGCTGTTATAAAGGAGACTAACATATTGCCTAAGAGAAAGTCTCAAAATATTAAACCTTTTTTAGTGTTTAACGTTATTCTTTTTCTTCATATGTGGTGTAACATGTTCATTAACAATATATTTACTATATTCGTCCATCTTTGACCTTAATGTTATCACACTTCCTGTTTTAGACCAGTATTTAAACAAAATGCAAAGATGTACAATGTTTTTTAATCTTGTGAAAGCTTGTAACCTTTTGAAAAGTTTTCTTTTAGCTTTCAGTTCATGACACTGTACTATGTACAGAGCAGATTACTTTGTGCATGTACAAATGCATTTCAAATGCTCCAAACCTTTATAATAGGAAAAAACAAAAAGAGACTTATTGATAAAACAGGACTTTTTATGTTGTCTTGTTAGCTTATTTGTTCATGAGTTTGTAAAAAGAAACAGAAACATTGCTCTGTTTATTGCGTCACTTTTTTATGATTCTTGGTGTCCATCTGTTTCAAACAACAAATTGGTATATATAACTTTATTTAACATGCAGAGCGAACTAATAACAGTTGTGTTACGTCCAGTACCTGTGAGGGGGAGACTAAAGCAACAAGTGTCCTTAATTCTCTAGTAATTGTTGTAGCTACATCAGAATGTACAGAGCTCGTTCATTGCACAACGTCTTTTTCCTGTAGGGAACTAAGAAGTATTCCCAAACAGCCCTGGAGCAGCAGGTGGAGTCTATGGGGGCCCATCTGAGTGCATACACCTCCCGTGAGCACACCGCATACTACATGAAGGCCCTTACCAAAGATCTGCCTAAAGGTAAGAAGATGTATTAGAAAACCAATTCATACATTATTCATGCAGTGACGTGTTTTACAATAAGTTTATTTCTAGCCTATTCATTCTTGCAAGTTTAAGACATTCAGAATATGTTTGTGTCTTTGTGCATGAAGCAGTAATTCCACTTTCTTTGCTCATTTGCCAGCACTAATCATGTGTGTATATCTCCTGCTTCCCAGCTGTGGAGCTGCTGTCAGAGGTTGTGCAGAGCTGCTCCCTGAACGAGGCAGATATTGAGCAGCAGAGAAATGTGGTGCTGCGTGAGCTAGAGGAAGTTGAGGGCAACCAGCAGGAAGTATGCCTGGACCTGCTGCACGCCACCGCCTACCAGGGCACTCCTCTGGGTCAAAGTGTGATGGGACCCTCCAACAATGCCAGGTAGGAGGACCTGGATCTTCACACACACGTTTCAACAGGAACACACCATTATCTAGTGGTGGTGTAATGGTGCCATATGTGGTTTTAAAACTAGATCATCAAGCTCCAGTCTACACTATTATCTACAGTGATGTACGTAACTAGAGTACTCCACACAAAGTCTGCATCATTTTCTAAGTTGCTGGTGGTTCTTGTATCTCTCAGGAATCTGACTCGGCAGGACTTGGTGGATTACATCAACTTTAATTATAAAGCCCCTCGTATGGTGCTGGCTGCCGCTGGAGGTGGGTCATCTCCCTCCTAAAGGATTGTAAGAAGGAACCTGTGAACTCCTGTGTTAGCTTGTTGATTTGATGTGCTTCGTCTGCAGGTGTTAATCACGAGGAGCTAGTTGGTTTGGCCAAAACTCATTTAGGTGGCGTTCCTTTTGATTACGAGGCAGATGCCATCCCTGTGCCGCCACCTTGCCGGTTTACTGGCAGTGAGGTCTGCTTTTCCTACACAATACATAAAAAAAATTCTTCTCTATGAAAATAAATCAAATTAATGCTTTATTAATGTTCTGAAGGAAGGTTTAGACCTGTTAGAAATACAGTATTTCAAAATGCTGTTGAAATGTCTTCTTACATTTTCATGAAATAATTAGTTTCTACTTGAACATGATGCTTTAGGTGATTTTTGGAAGGTGGCTGTGGAGATGTTGAACTAAGTGAAATGTGTGACTTTTGTTTTTCATTTCCTCTCAGATTCGTATGCGTGACGACGATCTGCCTCTGGCACACGTTGCCATTGCTGTGGAGACTGCTGGTATCACCAGTCCAGACATTATTCCCCTCATGGTGGCCAACAGCATCATTGGCAGCTATGACCTCACCTATGGTGGAGATAAAGTAGGCAGAATTTGTTTGCCCCTTTCGTGGTTTTATTTATACATCTTGAAGAAAGGCAAGTTAAATCTGTGACATTAGTGCCTATTTGTTCAGAAAAATCTCCTTTAAGCTTTACTTGGTACTGTTTATGTCATGAGTAGCCATATTGGAGGGGAAGAGCAAAGTTCTGAAACCCTGAGTCAAGTGTCTTCCCTCTGCCCCCGGACCTGTCGGGAAGAACGCAACATAAAGTCAAACTGAAACTGTTCACACATTTTGCCCTCTCTGTACGAAACATGTTTCACTTGATTTCTATGAAACAGATAAATGTATCTTAAGTAAAATTAGTTAGAAAAATCCTGATAGACAAGAAAATGAAAAATAAATGTAAAAATTATTTTTCTAAAAATATTTTTGAGGGGGGAAGTCGCTATGACACTGAGTTGCAGACTTACTGTTTTAAAGTTTGTATCTGAAACACGATGGTGTAGGGGCAGGGCAGTCGACTCGGGACCAGAAGGCTCTGGGTTCGATCCCCAATCATTGCACATCTCGTGTCTCCGAGCAGGATGCCCAATCCCAAATTGCTCCGCGGGCACTTACATAGCTGCCCACTGCTCCACCTGTGTGTATCCCAGGTGCGATGGGTTAAATGCAGAAAACCAATTTCATCTTTGAATAGGACAACACATAGCACTTTATTTATTTATTTATTGTTTATTACTGTCAGAGGGACTGTTCTTTTACCCTCATATGAAAAACACACACAAAAAAAACTTCATTGTACATAAAGGTGAAAACTTTTTTAAATGATTTGCAGCCAAAACCTTAAATACTTTAATAAATCAATTAGTGTTTTGTTAAACTTAAATACTTTTCCTGTGTTTTTGTTCAACATTGTCAAATTTAATTCTTTAATATTGTCTGTTGATTTGCAATCATTTTTGTTAATTCAATAAATGATAAAATAACTTTTTAGGTGAAAAAATATATATATAAACAGTACATGTATACCGGTATATATATTTTTTTCCATAAACCATGGATTTTGGAAAACGACAACAAAAAAGTACTTTGGGAGGGAAAATCCAATTTCACAGGCCCTACAATCAGAACCTTGGTTATGTCATACTGATGTGATTGTGAAGACTTTTAAGAAGAATTAATGTGGTCCTTCCTGTCATGCAGCACCTGAGCAGCCGTTTGGCTCGTCTGGCTGTGGAGCACAAACTGTGCCACAGCTTCCAGGCCTTCCACTCAGCTTACAGCGACACGGGCCTGCTGGGCATCTACTTTGTGGCTGATAAACACTACATTGAAGACATGATGCACTGGTCTCAGAACGCCTGGTAAGTCATGACTCTGACATCACACCGAAGACAAGAAGTTGCTCAACTCCAGATAATTATAAAATAAAAACAAGTTTTTATGTTTTTTTTGCTGCTTGCTTGTTTCCTACAGGATGAACCTGTGCACCACGATCACAGAGAGTGATGTGGCCAGAGGGCGAAACGCTCTGAAGGCCAGTTTGATCGGACAGCTTAATGGTATGTAATGTCTAGCATGAATCTACAAAGAGAATCTACAACACCCCTGAACATGAAGTCAGCGGTCTGTTAATCTTATAGGAACAACGCCCCTTTGTGATGAAATCGGCAGACACATCCTGTACTACGGGCGTCGCGTTCCTCTTGCTGAGTGGAACGATCGGATCGATGTGAGTGAAGGGGTTAAAGTGGCTCGGTGCTCTGCTTCCACATCACGCTGCAGCACATTTTCAAAACAACCGTTTTCTGATTTAAAGGTTGTTTTAATCTCATTTCAGGCCGTGACCCCCAGCGTGCTGCGCGACGTCTGCTCCAAATATATCTACGACAAGTGTCCTGCTGTGGTAGGCGTTGGTGAGTTTGCATGTTTTTTGTCTCTTTGGAACAAACTTAGAGTCCAGACTGTTTTTTTTTGTTTTGTTTGTTTGTTTTTTAATCAATGCCTCCTCCTTTCTCCCCACCAGGCCCCATCGAGCAGTTAACTGACTACAACAGAGTGCGCAGTGCTATGTACTGGCTCAGGTTTTAAGAAAGCGTGTGGCCTCAGTTTTTCTTTCTCCCTCCTCACCTGGCTTTATTGTTCATCAGCTCACCAACAAGTGATCACCTGGGGGTCGAACACGACCACACAGTGACACGTGCAGCCATCTTCTGTGGGACCCCCTCTGTTATCTCACTCAGTGCTGAGTCATGAAAGGAGCAGCCCATCTGAGTCTTGAATTTACTCTGGTTCCATATTGATTGTACGGTTCAGGTACTCACCACCTCATACTGTTGATTGAATGAGCCTGAATACTCCATAATTAACCAACAAAATAGAATATAAACAATATGGAGCACGAGTATATTTATAATTTCTGTAACATGTGTTTCTGTCCACTGTTGTACATAAAATAGCTGTCATTCTGACAAATAATAAACTAAAATAAAAATTAACATTTTTGTTTTTCTTTAAATTTTATGACTTTTAAAAATTAGTAGTAAAGGTATTTTTCTTGGATGCTTTCAAGAGTGCTTACTAGATTATGTTCAAGTCATGATCTGTATGCTGATGTTTGATTTACCTTCAAGTAGAAAAAAGACCAGAACTAATTACTTCAGCTGCTTTTCTCTGGAACATTCTTCTGTATTTGTTGCATAATGAGTCCTCTTGTGCAGCAAAGTGTCTGTAATAGAAATGAAGCAGATGTAAGGAAAGCGGAAGCGTCCTGAGATAATTTAATGTTCAGAGGCTGAAAGCGCTGAGGCACGTAACGAGGACATTAATCTGCTCCAGCCTCCACATTTTCACACTTTTCGTTCAGACACGAGCAAAAACTTGTGCATCTTAAATGTTCACCACAACAAAGAAAGTTCATACTCAGTAATCCAGGTGTCAAATCTGATAACTCTCAATCAGGTCATCTGGACAGTTTCTT
>JARVGS010001636.1:9109304-9120629 GCA_031762315.1 Hypsolebias antenori | reverse complement strand
CCCCCCCCCCCCCCCCCCCCCCCCCCCCCCCCCCCCCCCCCCCCCCCCCCCCCCCCCCCCCCCCTAAACAGACATGGAACTTGGCCAGAACTGATGGCAAGATGACTGCAGCATGTTATCAGAAAGAGGATAATCTGCATTCATCAGCTCGGAAGCTGCTCATGGAACACTCTTGGATATTCCAACATAACAATGATCCAAAACACAACAAGGCCAAGTCAACGTCAATGGCTACAGCAGAAAAAAGGGAATGTTCTGGAATGGCCATCTCAGTCTCCTGACCTCAATATATTTGAGCCACTTTGGGTAGCTCTCAATGCAAGACAGCCCAAGAATCTCCAGGAACGGGCAACATTTTGTCAAGAAGAATGGCCATCTGTTCTGTACCATGTGAGAAAATAAAGTTTAATCCACAACAATCACAAAAGACTTTGAGCTGTCATTGATGCTACAGGAGGCAATCCATGGAATTAAAATCTGTATGTTAAGTTTTGATCAGGGTCATTCAGGTATTTTCTGTTGTCATTATTATGCAAAAAAGGCAAACACAATTATTTGATAATAAATTACTTCACCCAACCACTAACCATGAGTGAAGAAAAAAACCTTTTGTGTTATCAAATTCTCTGAAAAAAATTACCACAAAATCACAAATTCCACCATGAAAAACTTCTGAGCATGATCCTATGTAGCCACCTGAAGAAGTGAAATTACAATCATTGGATATACCTCAGCATCTGATTAACTTCTGGAGTGAATCCAGATTAAGATGGCTGCCAACACAATGGCTATGACTTTGATTTACAGATAATGATGAAAAATATGGTGTGGTAGCAGCTTACAGTAATACCCTACATGTACTTTAAGCACTACCTATGTATGCACTATATTATTGCATCAACCTGTCAGTGAAATATCTCATGAACCACTGGACAGATTTTAGTAAATTCCCAGGAAATAATCATTGAATAGACACTAAACGTTCACCTAACATCTAAACTCAATGAGCTCATCACATCTAGTCAGATCACATAATATTGCTTAAATCGCATAAAACAGTTAAAAGATTTGACCAAAACAGCTTTAATTCAACAGTCCTTCAAGAGATGCTAGGCCTTATTTTATTGAGGTGGACAATACATGCAGCCTGGTGGCTTCCATAGCAACTTTTTTTTAGTTTTTATAGATTTATTTCTGTTTTGTTTCCCCTAATTGGCCCTTTACATTTACTAACAAACAGAGACCAATTGTGTTGCATTGGATTAAACAAGGGGGTGGCACGGTGGTGCAGTTGGTAGAGCCACTGCCTCTCAGTGAGCAGGTTACCTCGGTTCAAATCGTGGTCCGGTGGTCTTTCTGGATGGAGTTTTTATGTTCTCCTTGCATGCATGGGTTTTCTCAGCAACATTAAAACACAGCTTTAATTGTTCTTTTTAATTGGCCCTTTTGGTTATTTTTACATTGTGTAAACGTGCTTTGAATGTTTCCTCAGAGTGCTCCTGTGGATGAATGTGTTTTGGCCTCCATGCGTTGGGGTCTGATACCTGCGTGGTTCAAGGAGAACGACCCGAGCAAGATGCAGTACAACACCAGTAATTGCCGCAGTGAGAATATACTCCAGAAGAAGTCGTACAAGGTGCACACGTTTGTTGTAACCCCTCTGTTCTGTCTAACAAGGTTGAGTCAGGTCCTCCAGAAGGGTTCTTCTTTGCTGAAACGTTTTGTCTTTCATCCAGAACACTTCAACAGTCTGGGGAGCTGCAACAAACTCAAGGGCCCAACATACTCCATCAGCCAAACAGTCAACGTGCAGTCACGTGGTTGTGGATGGACGTTCATTTTCACACACACACATTTCATAGTCCACGAGACACAGACGTAGAGCTCCTGGGAAACCCCTCCCACTGCAGTATATGTCACCACACTGGTTTCTTCCTGCCAGAGTCTCCACTCCGTCTCTACATCTGCTGTTTGGCCACAAGTCTATCATGGAGAGCGCGCCACACTTTTCAGCAGACAGACTCCTTCATGCACAATGCTTGCATGATCTGCGTCCAGGAGTTTTTGGTCATTTCACTGAGTGTGTTTGAAGAGTCTTACAGCTGAACGTCTGAGCTCATTTCCACATTGACAAACACACCTGACTGAACACACAGTACTTAGTGCATACGCCTGTGAGCAAACGTTCGGCCGGGGCCCTGTGTTGGAAAGGGGCAGGCACAGCTGCTCTGCGAACAAAATGATGCCATTTTCATCACACAACTGACTGAGAGCAGATTTCGTCACTTCGGATGGAGTGCATTAGAGCCCTCCAGTCTTATAAGGAGCATCTTCTCAAATTGGATCCACCAGTTTGCTGGTGACTGCAAAAACTAGCTGTTCACATGCAAAAGGAGGACCATCAGCCTAACGATTGATCGTTAGTGCCCTGATGGCCACTTCCTAAACTGTGCCCCTCTTACAGTGCTGTCATTGCAAGTATCGCTCAGCCCTCTGTGAATAGCAAGTGACCATCAGGGTGCTAACAACTGATTGTTAGGACACTATCGATCAGTTGTGACAGTCAGATGATGGTCCTCCTTTTGCATCTGAACACTTAGTTCTGAATGTAACCATCAAACTGGTGGATGCACTATGAGAAGGTGCTGAGTTTGTAACAGTGTTTCAGACTGAAGAAGTCTTTTGGATGAAAGACGAAACGTTTCAATAAAGTATCTGTCCAGAGGACCTGGCTCAACCTCCTTACATTCATCTGCCTGGATTATTGAGCAGCAGAACATCTGTTCTGTGTTCCAAGTTTTTCATTAACTGTAAAAGAGCTCAGATATTTAGCATTTTATTTTTAAAGGATCCCCTGCTGAAGGGACAGCGCTGTGTCATCCTGGCTGATGGGTTTTATGAGTGGCAGAGGAGGGAAAAAGAGAAGCAGCCGTTCTTCATCTACTTCCCCCAGGCCAAGGGGCCCGGCCTGGTCAAAAAGGAGGATCAGGAAGAGCCCACGTCTCCAGTTTGCAATAAAGAGCAATCAGGAATGTTCCACCCTCCAGGGGAGACCTCTCCTGGTTTGTCAGAGGTTGGTTGTTAGCAACATTTGAAAGATTTTCTTTTATGAAAACAAACTGTGGAAAAGGTGAACTAGTGTTCCTTTAACATCATTTCATGCACGTTTATGCATGAAAGTTTGACATGTCAGTCTAAGAACTGTCAGCTGTCAGAGACTGAGCGTCCCTGATCTTTTTACGTTAAGGATGGAGAAGCACCAGCTGAGTGGACTGGATGGAGGTTGCTGACTATGGCTGGAGTGTTCGACTGCTGGACACCACCTGCTGGTGGAGAGCCCCTGTACTCGTACAGCGTCATCACCGTGGACGCTTCTCCAAATCTTGAGAACATCCACGATCGGTATGAACAGCTGATAAGAAAGCTCGTTTCTCTTCCCTTGCAGTCTGTTAACCTCATAAATCGCTTGACGGTTTCAGGATGCCTGCGATCCTGGATGGAGAAGAAGAAGTGAGAAGATGGCTCGATTTTGGGGAGGTGAAGACTCTAGACGCCTTGAAGCTGCTGCAGTCGAAAAACGTTTTGACTTTTCACCCCGTGTCATCTCTCGTCAACAACTCTCGCAACAACTCCCCCGAGTGCCTGCAGCCAGTGGATCTCAACAGGACAAAGGTACGGGGGATTTCACCAACTGTTCTCAGAAAATCTAACTTTGAACAGCTGAAACATCTGACACATGAAGTTTGATTTACAGGAGCCCAAACCCTCAGCAAGCAGCAAGATGATGATGAGCTGGCTGTCTAGCAGTGGCTCTTTAAAGAGGAAAGAGTCCTGCATGACAGAGAGCAAAGAAGAGCCAGACAGCAAGGCAGAGACGCCCCGCAAGCCTGGAGGAGCCCTGCAGCTGTGGCTTCAGAGCTCCAGCAAGAAACCCAGAACCAAATGAAGCCAAAGAACTGACTCTGGAAATGCAGCAGATTAAGATGTTCAGGGCTAATCTGTTTCTACTTCAACTGTTTTTCATATGTCTTGAAAAATGTTTTTACTTATTTTTGTATTTTTTTACATTTATAAGGAATTGCCACTGTTCAAAACAGACAAATTAAAAGTTGGCATGTTTAAGTCAAGATTTTTATTATCTTTATTTCTCGAAACACAAAGACATTTGGAAACAATGCTGATGTGCATTTATCATATTAATATGTAATAATAATAATGAATGCCAGATACTTCCCCAGATTTTCCAACTTTCAGAGTTACAGTATGTATGCTAAGTTTTAACATAATACAAACAGGCAGTTAAAGATCTGATTGGTTAAAAGAAATACCAAGCACTTCAATGGTTTCTCAGCACACACAGCTGGTAGTCAAACATGAAGATTTACAACACGAGATGTATGCAAATGTACAAATTCTTGCAAAAGTTGACAGGAAACAAAAACGAGCTAAAAGCAAAGGAGATTTGAAAGAATCTCAACGTCTGATTGATACACTCTTTGATTTGATTCATTCCCTCATAGATGCTGATTGACCTGTAATAGATTACAAGAAGAACCTTAGTTCCTGAAGGAACAGCTCTGAGTCTCAACCTGAACAATAATCACACCAAATACTGCAGCTCAAAATGAGTTGTCTCCACAAATTTTAGTTTAGTTTGAAAAATAAAGTGAAAAGCACGTGTTTGATGAACTTGTTGCACTGTATTCTTTTTTTTTAACCAATCAATAAGAACCAGCATATTATTGTAATCTACTTGTGCAAATTATGTCACACGCGCACAGACACCCATACACACACAACTCCCAGATGAAATAACCTTTTCTTCTTACGAGGCTTATGTGAAACCATGGTAACAAGTTATTTTCCAGAGTGACAGTAATTTCAGCCACAACACAAATGAATATTGGCCGGCAGGGTTTCCTTGTTCATGCAGCAGTGACGGGCTGTCATAAACAGGAAACGACCGCCACAAATAACTCAGTTTAGGATTTAAAAAATAAATTGTCTAACCTAAATCAAAACCTTCAAACACACATAGATGTAATGTTTCAATTCTCCACATAAAGTATCAAAATAAAACTCGGGACTGAAAGCAGCGATAAATGTGGAACTGAACATGAAATAAACAAATCACCATGAAGGACTGAGGGAGAAACACTGGGAAGTAACAAGCATTAAACAAGTAAATGTCATGTTTTCTTAAGGTGTTCTTTGGGCTAGGAGACTCATATTATATAGAAAATGTGTGTTTTGTTTACATAAGAAGTGGCTGCAGCACGTGTAGTAATGTACTATGAGTGGGATGCTGCTCTTTTGGTGGGCATCAGGGCATAACACAGTTGGCCATGGGACAGGGGGTATATAGACAAGGCAAGACAGGGTGATGAAGACGACCTGCCGATGACCTTCAGAGTCCTCAGCAGCTGCAGGTTTCTGCAGACGGCTTGGCTCGCTCGTTCCTGTCCAGCTTTATTGGCTCAGGGAACTCGTTGTACAACTCCACTTCAGTCTCCTGGGATCAGACAGAAGCCACAGTGAGAACAATGATATTTAAATAATCTGGAGTCGGAATGCCTGCTGGTTTTCCATTACCTGTTTAAGAGCATTGCGTGCAATAGTCTGGAAGGCCTGCTCCACGTTGATCGCCTCCTTAGCGCTGGTTTCAAAATATGGGATGTTGTTCTTGCTCTGACACCAAGCCTGTGCTCGTTTGGTTGTCACCTGACAGACAAAACAGCTGATGTCAACAGTAAGAACATGAAGCACATGACTATGACTTTCACATATTTTTAATAACTCCATTACTATAAACACATTTTTGTGAGATAAAACAAAAGGCAACTGACACCCACAAAGAATTTTAATTAGACAAAGTCATCAACCTGTCTGTTCTCCAAGTCGATCTTGTTGCCCAGTACCACGAAGGGGAAATTCTCTGGATCTCGTGGGCTCGCCTGGATCAAGAACTCGTCCCTCCAGCTGTCTAAGGTCTTGAAGGTGTTGGGTGCGGTGACATCAAAGACCAGAACACAGCAGTCTGCTCCACGGTAGAAAGCGACGCCTAAGGACTGGAACCTCTCTTGACCTGCCGTGTCCCAGATCTGTAACGAACGTTAAAGGAATCAGCTGCCAGACAGACGCAGTCCATTTGATTCAGGACAATAATTTATTTGACTGCTGAAGTGTATTCATTGTTTGTTTTTTTGTAGGATTTATATCTGTCTTAATCATTAGCGTTTATTAACGCAAAACTGATGTGGAGCCAGCAGTGACAGACCCTTCTGCTCCATCTTTTTAAATCCCATCTTATGTCTGGCCAAAGATAAAGCACCTGACCCACAAAGACCTTACTCAAATAAATATTCAAACAACATATGTACCTCTGCAGGACATTTCTATTCAACAGAGAAGGGAACAGTACTTTTAAGGGGAACAAGAAGACCACATAGAGCTCATATAAAAAACAAATCCCAATTTGCCTTGTTTGCGTATTAATGCGAGCAGCATGGTGGCACAGTTGGTAGATCTGCTGCCTCTCAGCAAGAAGGTCAATGGATCAAATCCTGGCCGACTGGCCAATGTGTGTGGACTTTGTATGACAAACCTTCAATCAGTCTAACATACATGTTTTTGGTCTGTGGGAGGAAACTGGAGTACCTGGAGAAAACCCATGCATGTTAGGCTGATTGGTGACTAAAGTGTCTGTAGGTGTGAATGAGAGAGTGAATGTTTGTTTGTCTCGTTTGTCTCTAGGTGTCCCTGCGATGGACTGGAGACCTGTCCAGGGGGTAAAAGATAATGGATGAATGTACTGATGTCAAACAAAACTGGTCTCTTGAGTTATTTATAGTCATCACTTGATTTTAAGTTTGTGTAAAAAAAACATTATTTGTTCTGTGAAGATGAAGGTAAATGAAAAGTTTTTACGTGTAATGTTTGGATACTTCTTACTGGGCTGCAACTGTTGGAGACAAGTTGACATGTCAAACTTGACTCATAATTGTGAGAAAATACATAACTTTCCATTGCAGTCTGTTTTCTTTGAGTATGTACGACAAAGTGACTAGTGAGACATGCAACTGTATTTTGTTTGGACATTTAAAAAAAATTGACAACCTAATTATGTGTATGGCTCGCCAAACATTAATTTCATACCCACCATGGCAGCTGGCCCACATTCATGATTTTATCTACATGGTCACTTTTCACATTAAATAGGCAGGTTTAATAAAAAGTTTTTTAAAAAGGCAGGTTTAGACTACCATACTTTTTAAATGACCATTATTTACCATCTGCCTGTTTTTTAATAAGACTTGGGCATGTTTCCTGTTAATGTTCCCATGTAGGTGTCAAAATGCAACTCCCTTGTTCTTCAGACAAAACAGAGCTGTTCAGGTCAAAACAGTTCAAGGTACAACCGAGAAGAGTTTGAGAGGCCCGTGACAATTCTGTCACTATTTGAGGGGAAAAATGTTCTATAAATTTTTATACACAGTACATTTGTTGCACAACATTCAAGCTATAAGACTACGAGCTGCAGTAGCGAGGAGATCAACAACCCCTGTGAACATTGAGAGAACTTGCCAGCTGTCTCATCCCAGTGAAATACTCCCTTAGTGTTTCTTTCTATTGTCTTATCTGCCTTTTTTGCACCAGTTCACCAAGCTGACCAGTCGATCACAAAGATCTTAAATACAGACCAACGCAGAAACAAAATGGTGTGAAGGTCCAGATGGTGAACCACAAGGATTTTAACGTATTTATACTGAAATATCTCTCCAGTCATGTTTGTTGTGTACAATCTGACAAAGATAGCTGTGAGCTTTTAACTTTTTTTTGTTTGTTGTTGTTTCAATTTCTTTTACATTGCAACATGACATTTAGTTCTGCTTTGTCTTTTTATTAAGCGCCCAGGACGAATGAAGAGAGAAACCATCTCCAAACAGAAGAGGCCTCAGATTCCAAATTTCAAAAACTTATAATGCAGCTTTAGGACTGATACCCAGACAGTGTCACACCTATCAGATGGGACCAGAGGGGCCACATCTGTCAATTAGATTAACAAAACCCTACTGTTAAGGTGTGACGTCAATCTGCATATGTATGTGTGTATCTTATCTCAGCTTTATAACTTGAACCCCACACTCTCAGCTCTTTGAATTGAGAAAGCTCCTCGGATGAGAAGCAAAACGTCTTCTGTTACAAATAAAGTTCAGTTGTTTTTGTCCTGAACTTTTTTGAATTTACCATGTCGTGGATGACTGAGAATCTTTAACAGCATATGTGACAGGCTTAGTTTAATGTTCATGAGACAACTGTATTTCAGGAAAAAAGAATCACCTGCATTGTAACGAGCCTGTCATCTACCATAACTTCTTTCGTCAGGAAATCAGCTCCAATTGTTGCTTTGTACTGGTTGCTGAACTTCTTATTCACATACTGGTTCATTAATGACGTCTTCCCAACGCTACAAAAACAAATATCCCAGAACAATTATGAGCACAGGCTGGAGAAAAACAATACAGTACTGACAAAGAAAATAGCGTCACCACTCAGGCCTTATGAATTTACAGCACTTACCCAGAGTCTCCAAGGATGATGACTTTGAGTAGTACTTTCTTCCTTGATGTCATTGTCCTGCAGCTGAGAGAATAAAAAGCTAAACTGGATGAAAAATGAAATTAGCAGATCACAACTAACTGGGTGATGCCTTGTCTTATTAGTCAACATCAGCTGCAACCTGTTTCATAGATGTGTCAAAAAAGGTTTGCTTTATACAACTCAGAATACACCCTATATAAAAAGACTTGTTTGAGAAACGTGCAAAGCCTTTTTCCACTGACAGTAATAAACAACAAGCTGTACTGCATTCTATTATGAGTTGACAGACAATGATGTCTGGGCACAGTTAGGACGACTGGGGCTGCAACAGCTTACAGGAAGGAACTGAGCAGATGTCATTTCTTAATGAGGCCTTACATTTTCAATGATTGCAGTTACGGTAGATGTTGCAAAAATCTTTCAGAAAATCCTATGTTGAAGAACATGATTTGTTTTTACGTCATCTGTTGGGCAACCGCATAAGAACAGTCACTCAAAGAAACGAAACTGACAAAAAGAGTCTGGACCTGTGTTGGGGTGTGATCTGGAGCCCGTAAATTGTTGAAAAAAGAATAAAACACAAGACAACATCACACTGTCTACACAACATCAGTGCTACAACCCTAAGTGTCACTCAGAGGCTTCATTACAGCAGGTAAACAAGAAAATCCTGTTCACCACAAAAAACATTGACTCGTTCAAAAAGAAAAGATTGTTTTTCTTTTGACAAAAACTAGATTTTTATATTTATAGCAACACATATCTTTCATTTGACTCGATAAGACAAAAAGTAATTTTCTGTTTGAGCTAACGTACATTTAAAATTATGTCTGGTTTTTTTAGTTATTGCAGTTAAAAAAAAGAAACTAATTGTGTAATGTTTAAACTGCTGAAAAGTCATTCACTAGTCTAATTGTTTATTTTTTTTTAATTGATCAGTCTTTTGACTGACAAAAATAAACCAGAGAATACTGTAATCTTAAAAACACTTTACATATATTAAGTGACTCCAAAGTGAATACTATTAAGAATTGTGTTATTAATGTATTGCAAGGACTTATATCAATATTTAACCAAACTACCTAGTTTGAGATTTTTATCACGTGCCACCAAAAGCTTGCCCATGTCCGTCTGCGTGTGTTTGCAGTGTTTACAAATTATTTCATGAACCAGAGGATACATGTTAATAAAATTTGTAAGAAGTAATCGCAAGACGTACATCTGCAACCGATTAACATTACGGGTTAATCCAAGTCAAGATGGCCACCGCTTCTAATCAAACACAAAAATGACTAACTCAGTCAGTTTTGCCAGTACTTGGCTGAAATTTAGTGTGGTAGTAGCTGAGAGCCATCCTCAAACTCTACTTCAAGCACACAACTCCTTAAAATAATGCATGAGATTGTACATGTTGTCATTTACAAGGTTTGACCAAGTACCGGTGTTCCACATCTTTAATCTGTCCATTCCAGATGGTTGGAAAACAGCCTTTGTTCTACCTTTGCTGAAGGGAGGTGACCCCACCTCACTGAACAATTATCGACCAATCTCCAAATTCTGCGTTTTTGCCACGGTTCTTGAAAAACTGATAAACTTTCAAATCAAAAGTATTTAGACTCATTTAACATCTTACCTTCCCTAACATCTTGTGTGAAAAATCACATGTTGCTACTAATCTATTTCATGTTGCTGTTCATTCATGCGCATCTGCTCACACAGACTCATGTTTGTGCTGCTGTTTGGTGTAAAGTTTTTAAGCTATATTAGTGCTTAGCGTATTTTTAGTTAACGTTTTTCTTAGTTCATATCTTAGAGCTTATTAGGGTTTTTTTTTTTTTTTTACATTTTATTGTTGGCTGTAACTGGGACGCTGTGTACACAATTTCGTTCCACCACATGTACCACATGTGGCGTGAATGACAAATAAAGAAACTCTGACTCACTGATGACACAGTTCTTTATTGTCGAGCTAAAACAGTTGCTAAGATTTTCCAGCTTTTGCAATCCACTTTTGACATCATCCAGTCAGATTTGTTCCGTCTCAAACTTGTCCTAAACGCCGACAAAACCAAAGGGATGTTGCTTTCAAACAGGAAGTCGGTCCCAGCGGCTCTTCCTTCGAGTTTATCCTTAAATGGTGTTCCTATTGAGTTTGTCAATTCCTACAAATATTTGGGTAACTTGGTTGATTCACATCTCTCTTTTAAGTGCCACGTGGAAAACTTGGTAAATAAACTGAAAGTTAAACTGGGTTTCTTTTTCAGAAATGGATCCTGTTTAACTCTGAATGCTAGTAAACACCTTGTAACTGTGACTTTCCTTCCCTCCATTGACTACGGTGACATTATTTATATGAACACTCCTACAAGCACCCTACAGATGTTGGATGCTGTCTATCATGGTGCACTAAGATTCATAACTGGCTGTAACTCTATTGTAAATGAGTCCTCAAGGCTCATTGGGATTAACCAGCTTAAATAAAGGTTGGGAAAAAAAAAACTACCATACCCACCATTGCATCCTGTATTCACTGGTTAACTGGTCATCATTAACTTCACAGTCTCTCACTGAAACATTTTCATTAAATCACTTCTTGTTTGTTGCTTTCATACATCTCCTTCATGTCTCTGTGTGAGTGCAGCTACAACGTGCGCTCTCAGGACATTATTACATGCAGTGTTCCCTCAGTGAGGACTGAACTTGGCAAAAGGGCCTTCTCCTACT
>JARVGS010001636.1:8991414-8999750 GCA_031762315.1 Hypsolebias antenori | reverse complement strand
CGGAGGAAACCCACGCATGCACGGAGAGAACATGCAAACTCCACCCAGAAAGGCCCCCGGACCGAGATTTGAACCGGCAACCTTCTCGCTGAGAGGCAGCAGCTCTACCAGTTGCGCCACCGTGCTGCCTCAAATGTTTAATAATGGATCATTTTCCTCAATAAATATATGAACATAATATTTGTGTCTCATTTGATTAACTGAGTTATCTTTATCTACTTTTAAGCCTTGTGTGAAAATCTGATAAATGTTTTAGATCAAATTTAAGCAAAAATATAAAATAATTGTAAAGGCTTCCCACCTTTCAAGCACCACTGCATACATTTTCCAATATTTAGCACAGCATGGCTATTTTTCTCTGTAATGAAGGTTTCCCTATCCCATATTCCCGACATTTTGAGGAGAATGTTGTCACATGTAGTCGTTCGGTATTTGCACAACCAGTACATTACTGCAGCTCCTTTCAGAAACCAGTTTCTGTGAGTGATTTCATTAATTTTAAAGAAACCACCAGTTCTCTGTAATGTTCAGTTTTATTCTCCTCGATGAGTCTTAACTATGTTTCCTTGACTTTTTAATGCATGATACATTTTTGTAACCTTCTCCTGATTGGTACTGTTTTAACAAAGGGATCATTTTGATGCTTGGAGAGCTTTTTGTTCAGAGTAATCGGACAGAAAAAAACGTAACTCCAAACTATTTAAAGACATAGTGTTCTTTCAAAGAATGCCTTTCACCATTCATCGTTCATGATAATTTAAAACTAAAATCATCTTATTGTGACAAATGACAATATTATAGCCTATATAGTCCAAAAACATGCATGTTAGGCTGATAGGTAACTCTAAATTGACCCTAGGTGTGAGTGAGACAGGTCCCTCTTGTAAATGAGTCCCCGTGGCTCAACGAGGCTATCCTGTATAAATAAAGGTTGAATGAATATCATTTTTAATCAAACCTTATGGATGACATTTTGTCCACTATATACAACACTGTGAGAGCTTGTGAGTTGTGTTAGTACTCAGAGTATGTGTTTGTGATAACTATCAGCTAAAGAACTGTAAAACTGACCAACTTAGATCCATTTTGGTGTTTAATAGGGGGCTTTAGCTGTGGCGGCCATCTTGAATCCAGTTGACTACCAAAGTTAATTGGTGGTAGATTTGCATCCAAGAACTTTCAGAGAGTGTCATCAAGTTTTGCTAGTGGTATGTGAGATATTTTACTAACATGGCAGACAAATAAACACAAACAGAAGCAAAAACATCATCACCCTTTCATCTCGACAATGAACAAAATTAACTTTATTCCACTGAATTGCAGTTGTTCTATTGTAGAAATTGAATATAGGACGTGTTCCTTTTTTGAAACACATTTATTTAAGTTTATTGATCTCAATAAAAACATGTTTCCCTGAAAAATGCTTTGTCTTAGGGACCAAGATAGCAGTTTTGGGGAATCACTGTATTGCAGTTATTAAGTGTTTGACTCTCATTTAACTAATATTACTTCCACAAAGTCCAGTGTGACAGAAATACGTTTTGACTGTGAAAGTATTCTCCAACTTTTTATTCTTTAATGTTTTCTACAAATGTTCATATGCTTTACACTTCACATTTAAAAGAAACAAATGCAAGTTCCAAAAAGACCAATCTGTAAATAAAACAAACAATAATAATTTATGTCCATTGTGAATGCTGCCTGTTGGTTTCTTCACATTAGCTGCCTCTGTTTTAGTTTAGTGTGGTCTTTAGTGGTTGGATCAGGGAGTTCTGTCCTGCGGCCCATCCGTTGGCTTGTTCCTAATCCAGTTAGGGGGTGAGGGGGTCTGGCGTTTCCCGTCTTGGCTGAACAGGCTGCACTAAATGAGGTTTTTACTTGCCCTGGGGAGTCCAACTTTAATGGATGCTGGTCAATGGAGAAGAGAGGCAGGCCTGTGCAGAAAGGACCTTTCAGACTCGGTAAAGTAAGGACAGTGACAGTAATTAACAGGTGAATCGATCAGCCACTCCACTGATCCATCCGTCTTGAGGTGAAAGAGAAAGTTGTATTACGAGAAGAAGAAAGTTTAAAATGTTCCATGTTTTCTGGCTGTTCTCACAATAAAAAAGGTTAAAAACAATGTTGGAAATGCTGTGGCATGGAGGCGACAGAGGTCTATACCCTGCTCAGTGCACTTCCTTTCTCCCACTATTGGAAAAAAAACACTATTGTGCATATGAATGTATTTATGAGCTGCTGCCAATGTTGTGGCTGCTTGGAGCCCTTTGATACAGTTAGAAAATAGCTCTATAATCCTCACTTATATATACACACAACAACAAACAGCCCTCCACTCCACCCTTTCCCACTGGATGGGCAGTGGACTCATGGGAAATGAGGTAACACACACCAGATACCATAGACACACACACACACACTCACACATAAAACCACAGTGGCAGCTCAGCGTCATTCAGGCCTCTGTTCTTCTCTTTCCATCAAAGCTGTCAATCTCTGGGAATTTCTCATTGCATCCCCCCCTCTTCCCAACCACCCCTTTCCAACTCGGAGACCCCGACCAACCTTTTAAGGCCTGGAATATTTGGTGTTGCCTGTTGTCATGGGAACCATCCAGATGTTGGCTTCTGATTAGCTGGCAACGGTCAAATGAAATCAGAAGAAGTGCGATAAGATCGCAGAGGGACAGAAACTGGGAGAGTGGTGGCCGCGAGCGGGGGTGGAGGGGTGGGTGATGTGAGGGTGCGTAGGGGAAGTCATAAAAGTCAGAGAAAAAGAGGGAGGTGGGTGTTTGTGAGGGGTTTGTAAACACTTTAATACAATTCAATGAGGAGCAATATTTTGTACTGTCAAATACTGTACTTGTATTTTCAGTATGAGCAGCCTTTTCCTGACAGAACATGTTCCTCTGTCCTGAAGACTGAAAGAAGGTTAAATTATGTCATCTGGACAAGTTTCTGAACTGTGACTTTTTCTTCTTCCTTTGAGAAGATTCAAACAACAGCTGTGATGCAGCAGCCTGTTGATCCCGCAGATGGTAACAGATCACACAACTTTGCGACGATTCAGCGGAGCAAGGACAACAGGTTGCACGTTCAAAGGGAGAGTGGTGGTGCAGAGGCAGAAGTGAATCTGTGATTGGAAGGTCACAGGTTCAAAACCCCTCTGCTCACTGTAACATTAAAATGTATAGGAAAGGTGAGGCACACACATCTGCTTCCACCCTCATTTACCCTACTCTGGGCACTTGAGCAAAGCCGTTAACCACCTATCTGCTGCACTGGGCATCCTAGATGGCAGCTGTCTGCTCCACACAAACGGCTGTGGTAGCTCAGTGGTCTGTACCTGTGTCAGGAAGGGCATCCGTCATAAAACTATTGCCAAATCCTCTTGCGAGATTGCTCGCTGTGGCGATCCCTGAAGAAGGTAGCATCCAAAAGAGAGGAGGGAAAAAACTGGCTGCACGTTTAAATTGCTTTTAAACAAACTCCAAACAGCACTTCTTTTCTCCCCCTACCTGTCCCACAAGCATCTAATCGCATCCGATGTCCCATTTCCTGTCAATGAAATTACATTTAACATTTCCCTCTAGGTCCTTGTCCAAAGTGACCCCAAACTCAGAGCGACTGATAAGGGTGCTAACTAGGTAAAAGCTGAAGCGCTTCCCAGTGTTCAGCCAGTGAAAAGGACTGTGGCGGTGGGGATGCGAGGGAGCTCGGCCCTGCCCCTGCTGCCTCCATTTTCCAATAAAGTCAAGCAATCAGATCAGCGCTGCTTTAAATGGACGACTTGATGGCAGCAGGCTGCATTAGCCCCTGGTGTTCTCCCAATCCGATTAGACAGAGACAGTGACAGGTTCCAGCTAAAAGAGCAGGTAATACACACCCGCATACACACACACAGCAAGACACAAACACATTCGAGCATTGAACAAATATGAAATACTGAGCTGCTATACACATGCAGGCAGGACCTCTTGTGGACATTTGTGGTGACAATTGGATGGTTAAAGACAGATGTTCTGCAGTCAGTTGCTTGATGTTTCCAAGTTATTGGATGCTCATTTGGGCATATTAGAAGCTCTTTTAGGTCAAAGGTCTGCCTTTAAGGCCACTTTACGAGTCTGTTGTTCACTGCAGGTTTGCTGAGTCAAGGATTAATGCACACAAAGAACAGAAAAACCCTCAGCTCCCTCTATCTTTTGTCCCTGCTCTAAGCAGTGTCCGTTTATAGCTGTATAATTACCCCTAATTGTTTTTGTGTTAACTATGTGGGGGTGCTTTTCTGCAAACCTGACATGCGAATTGACAAGCTGCTGAGAGCAACAGGCAGAGCTGTAAAAATGGTTGCAATACCTCAGATAACTAAAACCTCTGTTCGTCCCACTACTTCTCCTGAGGAGTGACAGCAGAGAGAGAGAATGGTCCCTCAGTGTGCTTATCAGGTAAAATAAACCTCAGTGATGCAAAGTAATGGCCGAGTTACATGAGACTGCATGTGTGGGGTAGAGACTGGAAACTCTGCTCCTTATCGCCGTGCTGGACATGGAGGAGTGAGACGGTACTTAACAGATTTAGACGCTCAGTGAAGCCAAACACCTGGACTTGGAGGAAAAGAGGGGGGAAAGCCATATCTCAAGTTCAAATGTAGATGTCTCAGCTTATACGGGGGGAACCTAAATGATAGTAAAAAGGTAGACTCTGTTTTTTTAATTCAGATCAGTGTGTTCCTTTTAAATTCAACAACTTCAGCAGTTACACTTTTCTCTTTAAATAACCCTCCTGGCAGATATTTTGACCGTATATATGCCACAGCAGACAGCGGAGATGGAAAGATTTAAAAGGAGTTTACTCTGCAGAAGTGAGACATGATAAAAGCAGACTACTGGCTGTTTTTTTAGTGTTTTATGTTGAAAACACATTAGCACACCTGACGCTTTCTGATCCTGTGGCTGGTGATGGACTGCAGATCAGCCAGTTAATTTAGGCCAGATAAAAGCCTCTCATCTCCACCGAGATAGATTAGTGAAATAGCAGCCTTTGTCATCTTTTGATCTTTTTTAACTGCTGTGTTGGTTCATTTGCATGTGTCAGAGATACAGCTTTATTTAGGGCAACTTTAATAGGAACAGGAGAGATTCTGCACACTAAAATCTGACGCAGATTAGCACTGACCCCCACTGAATCTCTCATGATGTTACTTTTCACATATTTGTGAGCAAATGTAGGTATGCACTTAAGTAACTAGAGTATAAAGATTCATGAATATGAATAAAGTGCATGCAGATACTTAATCTAATGATGGTGCATGCACACAGACAGGGAAAAATCCCATAAAGTTATGCATAAATATACAAACACATTTAGACAGAAGGGGAATGGAAACACACAAACATTCCTTCACGCCTGCACCTGCATGACAACGTGTTGGACGTCTGAGCATCTCTCAGGCCTCGGCCTGTCATCCTCCCGTCTCTCCCCGTCCATGCTGCTTCAGCAGTTATGGTCGATGTGGACGTGTACTTTGTCCAGATCATCCGTGAGATGAGATGTGAGGAAGGGGGAGGTATTGTTCTTCCTGTGGCGCTAAGCCGCTCGGCGATTACCCTGTCAGGAAAGAGAACTTAGCGCCGGTGCCAACTGCCATAAACCAGTGCTAAATCCCAACTGATCGCAAAAAGAGGCCGATTTTACACTTTAGATTCCTCCCATCTCCTAATGCGGCCGATGAAGAAGAGGATCTTCGCCTCTCCCTCATCTTATCCTCCACTGCTATCCTCCTCAGCCGGTGGCGTCAACCCCTAAGCTCACGCTGCGGGGATAAGACTCAACGCCTTGTCAGGCCAGATCAATGTAATTTTACAATGCAGTCCAAGAGAAGGGCTGCACAACAGCAGATTGCCTCCTCAAACAAGCTCAGGCGCTGCTCAGAAGTGATTCTTAGCACCACTCTGTATCTATCTTGCTCAAATAAGATACCGCAATCTAACAACAATCTTGTACACAAAACCCGCCAACTGCATCTCCTAAATCTGACTACCTCACACATACCTGTGCTATCTCCCACCTCTTTCCTCTCCCTATCTTGAGGGTTGATCTCTCTGAATGCCTCATTGAACTTTTCCATCGGTTTATCTTATCTGTTTTCTCAGAAACACTCCTCAGGACAGTTCTTCAGATTCCACCTCAAGTTGTCCAAGCATTATTTTTAACAGAGAGCGAACACTGGAGGATTTGTCCCCTGAAGATGCTGCCGTCGTGCGAGTCCTTCTGTGTGTGAGATAGAAGTTGTTTATGTTAGAAGGGAATTAAACATAATCCTACAATTTTGCAAAAGGCAGTCTGTCACAAAGTTATTAATGACAATATTAGGCTTTTACATTACATTTAATTTGGGTGAAAAATGAACACAGTCACTTGTGAAAGCAGGTATGTTTGACAGAGAAGCAAAAATAATAGAAAATCATTTTCCATCAGTGCATTAAGCTTCACCATGACATCCTGATTTCTGTCAAGCAGTTCCACTGGTTTCCTGTTTTGTTTAGATTATCACACAGGACCAAGCTCCGATATCATCCCCTCCCTCACTCCTGCTCTTTTTTAGTTTAGTGAGTGACAGCGGGAGGAATAAAGTGGAGCGTAAATCTCTCACAGTAATAAAGCTGCTCAGGCCAGTGCTTCTTCCTAATGCGGGTTTCTCTCCCTCTCTAGACAAACTCATACTTTTTTTTTTTTACAAGACTACTCCAGGACTGCCTTTGATTGCGCACACTAAGTCTTCATAAAGTGTCAGGTTTCGATCCGGGTTTAAGAGTCAAACACATCCACAAGTGTAAAACACATGTTAAGCATGCACATAAATATAAAGCTATGTTGCCCTCTTGCTCATTCCCCTTGCACACACATACTGTAAACCTTTGCCTGGCCACATTCCTGCAAAGGGCAACCATGAATCCTGAACCTGTAACTCAGCCTGTGGCAGCACTCCTCCTTTCCCTATAAAGTGTTCTCTGGGTGGGCAGGAGAACCCCACACTTCCCTGATCTCCATCAGTCATTAAACAGGGAAGGCTCACCGAGTGGGCCCTAAATCCACCTTCCAGAATAATGCGCCAGCCTTCATGTGGACACACACAAACTGAGCACACACCCTGCAGTTCCTTCTAACCTGTCAGAGACCCACAGGTGTCAAAACACTCAGCATCTCACAAGTTAGATTATGTTGTCAAATGATAACCTATAGGTCATATCACTTGTGAAACGTTAGTCTTTAATGGTGTGGCCTAAAAAGCCGAGTGAAAACAGGGACTCGTCTGTGATTGCGCCTTTCTTTCTTTGCTTTCTTTTTGTTTCAGTCTCTGGATTGTGATACACCAGCAGCAGTCAATAGAGGTCAAAGGGTCATTCATTTGACACAAAGTCCCTGGGGATGTTTTTATTCAAGACAGTGAAAAAGCAGTTGAAGAGGTCGCTGTGCAGACAGCAAAGTTCCAGCAGCGGTCTGAGTTGTGGTCAGCTGAACTCTAGGAAGAAAGTAATGTTGAGTAACAAGAAAGTGATTATTGACTTTACAAGAGGCATCATTTCACTCTTTATTACTTCTGAAACATACGGCAGGTAAAACAGCTGTCGACTGTGGCTGAAAATGAACGTTTGCTCTGGTGAGAACTCTGTCTCAAGAAGGCAGGATGAGTCTCGGTGCATTCACACCAGCCCTGTTTAGTCCACTTTGATTGAACTCTAGTCTATTTGCCTAGAAAGTCCTATTTATTTGGGGAAGTGTGAATGCGCAATCAAACTCTGATACGGACCAAAAAAGCTAACTCCGGTCCACCTAAATACCTAGGTCTCAGTTCGGTTAAAGTGAACTTGAATGTGGTTTGAATACAGTGTGAATGCAAGCGGACTGGAGACAGCTCTAAAAGCATGAATGGGACTACAGTGCAGGGCAAACAAATGTGCATTTCTCTTACCTCATACAGAGCCGTCAGACGCCTTGTGTGAAAATCAACATTCTCCATGGTCATCTGCCTCATCTTCTGCTCATGATGAGTCCATTGTTGAAAAATGACAAAACCAAAATCCTAAAACTGCTAAAATTTGACTCCACTCCTTTTTTTGTTTTTATTTCCACAAGAAGAAGAAGAAGAAGATTTTGATTTTTAACAAAACTTTATTTACATAAGTGAAATAAAAACATGGTAAAACAGACACACACACACACACACACAAAAGAAGAAGAAGAAGAAGAAGAAGTGTCTTCTTCAGAGGTTTACATGTTGTTTCCTTCAGTAGTTCTTGGTGCAGCTCCACCACAGGCGAGGGGTAACAGGTTGGC
>JARVGS010001636.1:8986414-8988914 GCA_031762315.1 Hypsolebias antenori | reverse complement strand
AAAAACTTTTCAATTATGTCCACCCCTTTAATATTTTCGCTCAGGACTGCACAGCTAAATAAAAATAATGTACCAGTATAAAAACATGTAAAAAAGATCTCCATTTAAGGTAAACGTGGTTTGACAATAAACGCAAACACAAGCATGAACAGATGGATACTGTACTGAAATACTGCTCGCTGCGTAGATCTGAGTTTTTTTTTTTCTTCTTTTTTTCTCAGGGGTGGGTCTGTGGGAACCATGCTGTCACTTCCTGAGCCCGCAGGCCTCAGCCAATCATCATCAGATAAGAACTAAACCCCTGCCAATGAGAGCTGGTCCGGAGCTTCACATGATGGGGCAGACGACACGATAAGGCTTAACTTGCCAGGGAAAATGCTTGATCTCAATTGTGCCCCCCCCCCCTCCATGCAAACCCCCTTCCCACCAAAATAGTTGTTTGGAGACAAGGTTTCTTTTTGTCTTTTGCCCATAATTATGCTCTCTTTCATCTGCCCCCCTGTTCCCCTTGACCCCTACTCTGGGGTCAGCGGCCAGGATATCCCACTCTCCTCGAGCCAATAATGTGCCTTTTAGGGTGGATGAAGAGGGGCATTCATGCCAGGGCAGACAGGAGAGCAGCAAGGAGAGTAATCACTCCATCACACTCTGCCCCCGTCTGTCTCAGCTCTCGACCAAACACCCAAACAGCTCGCTTCACTCCTTACATCAAAGACCTGGACTCGGACTGCAGCCTCAGCGTCAGCACAGAGGGGGACTCTGTCACCAGCCGTGACTCGTAAACACAGTTCTGATCACTGCGGGAACCCCCCTGAGAAATTTCGCAGTTAGATTTGATAATACAGCGAAAAGGATTGTTGAGAACTGAGCTCACATTTTCCGTTTTATGCACCCACACCCAGATTTCACACATATAGGAGCACCTGCAAATCTACACTGCTGTTCGAATGACAGCTCTGAGGAGGAGCGGGCATCCTTCAGTTAGGTTTGTGATAAAGAGGTTGTGTTGTTAAGGCCAGTCCTGATTTATTAATTTAGATAAAGCCAGGTGATTCTTAAACTTATTTAGATTTTACAGACAAAACTTTGTTTCTTAAAGGAATGCACATCACCTGCCACCTTTCATGCCATAAATTTAATTGAAGATCATTTCATGATGAGAGGGGACAGAGTTGTAACCCTTTGAAATAATCTTGTAAAGGACTGGGATGTAAATATATATCCAGCCATTATCTTTTACCTGCTTCTTCCATTTTGGGTCACGGGGGTCGCCGGTGCCTATGTCCAGCAATCACTGTGCGAGGGGCGGGGTATACCCTGGACCGGTTGCAAGTCCATCACAGGGACACATAGAGACAAATGAGACAAAAAAACATTCACTCTCTCACTCACACCTAGGGACAATTTAGAGTTGCCAATCAGCCTAACATGCATGTTTTTGGTCTGTGGGAGGAAACCGGAGTACTCCGAGAAAACCCATGCATGCACGGAGAGAACATGCAAACTCCATCCAGAAAGGCCCCCGGACCGGTATTTGAACCAGGGAAGGGACCTTCTCGCTGAGAGGCAGCAGCTCTACCATTTGCGCCACCGTGCTGCCCGGGATGTAAATATATTATTTATTAATCTTCCTGATACATTGCGTTGTTTATGTAATGTACAATATTGAGCTGTACACTTCATAATTCCTTATTTGACTCCGTAATTGTGAAACTGAACATTTTGTCAAGAGTGATAATGGTCTGTCTGTGGGTTGGCAGATTTGTTTATCACCCTCCACATAACAGTTTCTCTCAAACTGTGGTTCTATTTCATCCCTACTGACAGAGGGCAGTGCTGAAAGCACTGAATGTTCCCTTCGTGCATGCGCTGTTCGAGTAATTTATATCAACGATGTCACACATGTGACACGGATGAGCAATCATGAGGCTACATTGCTTTGCTCCATCTGTCATTCTGTTCCTTTTTCTTCTCACACGTGTTTGATCCAAGGCTTCAGACCTTTGGATTTTCTTTTCCCACCGTCGCTGGAGGCCTGATCACCTGTCGGCTGGAGCAGCGTGTTCGCCCTCCAAGGGCCATGATGGTTTAATCTTCATCAAGGTATTTCATTTTGGCTGTGGTGGCTGCGGTGGCTTCGCCCCGCTCCCAACCACAGTGTTGACTATCGTGATTCAACTCTGGTGAGTAGCTTTGCTTATTTCGCAGCACCGCCACTTGTAGCAGCTGCGTCCACCTTGTGTGAGACTACTGTGGATTTGACACGTAAGTAGTCTTTACTTTACTGACTTGTTTCTGTTGCCATTGTTGTGGCTCCATCCGCTTTATGAGGCACTTTCCACATCTATACATGAGTATTACGTAGCCAGCTGTGTTTTGGTCTTGTTCTCTAAGTTGGAGGGTCAGTGTTCGCACTTGCTTATCAATTATTTTGCTAGCCTCGTTGAGGTTTTGACCTTGTGGTTTTGTTGGTGAAGGTTAGCGTTTCGTCCTCTCTCCC
>JARVGS010001636.1:8964552-8975871 GCA_031762315.1 Hypsolebias antenori | reverse complement strand
ACACACACACACACACACACACACACACACACACACACACACACACACACACACACACACACACACAATCTAATAAACTCGCAACGTGTCTGTTTTGTTCAGTGGATTAGAAAAGATCTGCACAAACTGATCCTCAGGTGGTTACCAAATGAGCAACATTACACCTAATGAAACCGGAGCAACATCTAAAGTCCTGTTTGAGTGCTGAGGAACATCTGAGGGCCTGCATGGGTCTCCAATTTCTCATTGATCAACGGTGTTTACTCTCATCTTCCAATTTATTCAAAACGGGATAAACCCAATCCCATTCCACGTGAACGCAGACCAACGTATGAAATCTATATGTATTTCACGCCCCTGTAATCTCTGGCCACTAAATTCTGCACACGTCCTGGGCGCCTGTATTAGCTTTGCGTGTCTGGCCCAGGCGCTGGAGGAGAGATAAGGGGAGCGGATATGAGAAATATGAAAAATAGCACTGTGATAGGATGATCAGTGCGAATGAGCAATGCGGGGCCGCGGTGACAAATGGGACAGGGAGTCATGGAGGAGAGCGATGCAAAAACGACATTAGCGCCAAGGACAGAATGATTTTCAAAGAGGAGCAGAGACCAAGCACACTTTAAGAGACGAACAGGTCAATCAAGTATTGATCATCTGGCCATTTTCTCCTTTCACATCGTTCAGTTTCAAGAAACTCTTAAAACGGAGACATGCACTAAAATATATGCTGGTGTTTTAAATGCTGGCAACACTCGTGCACATTTAGAAGCACAGTGTGACTTATCTTGGGGATAAAACCATATTGAACAAAAGGCTGATTCAGCTAACAATGCAGCCAGACAAGTGAAAATAGACATGTGCCAGAGAAACAGGATGAATAGAGCAGATCCTCCTCAAACACACAAACCCCACGTTTCTCCTCAGCACTCACACGCTTGTGCTCACACTCAGCGAGGGATTTTGGGGGCCCTGTGAAGCGGCACGTGAGCAGCCCTCCGTCAGCTGTGTTTGCAGTGGGGCAGGCGAGGGGCGCCCTGCACGTCAGAAAGAAAGTGGCGACCCAGAGGAGGGGGGTGCTTCGTGGAAAGGCCAAGGCCGGAGAAGGAGAGAAAAGAGCAGCAACAAAACAGCTTTCCTCCAGAGACACACATAGAGGAAAAAGGAGAAGGGTTGGGGGGGGGGGGGGGGGGCTGCGGGAACAATCAGCTGCAGGTGCAATCGCTGAGGCAGTGTCCGTCTGCAAGTGTGTGTGCAGAGAACACTTTCTTTTTTGTGTTAATTGAGCTGATCTGTTGTCTTTTCTCTGCTGCAAGTTCAACTCACAGCTGATTAACATGTGGCCTTTCAGTGTGTGCACAGAGTGTGTGTGTGTGTGTGTGTGCGTGCGGCAGAGAGAGCTCGGCTGCCAGTAGAAGCAGAGTAATGACACAGGCGCGGACGAACAGAGAGCGTTAACTCGATTTGCACTTGTATGGAGCGCAGCGCAGTGGTTAACACATCTGAATAAAGGCTTTGTGTGATACATGCCGCACAATTGGAAGTGCACGGAGGCGTCGCCCAGACACTAGATTAAATGACATACTCAGAGGATTAAAGGATTTATACCTTACAACAGTGTAGCAGAATAAAACGCCTGCATTCAGCTCACCTACAGTAATGACTGCCGCTGTGTCATGTTACCGTCATGAAACTGCACCGGGCCTCCGTCCTCACGCACTTCAAAACGACCGAGAGTCGTCGCGATCGTGCCAGGTTAAACAAAGACACCTTTAATATTGTTGAGTTTGACATGAAAACACTTGGGCGACTGAACTTAAACAGTTTCGAGGGGTTGATGCCGTGACAGCTGCCCCCATGGCGAGAGAGCATGATGGTCGGACCCCACCAGACTGGACGACCCTGTTTGGACAACTGGTTCTCATCCTGCGCTCGCGTGAAGCGTCGCAGCTCCAGGGCCTGGCCTGGGCCTCGGCGCTGAGGCTACGGTGGAGAGGTGCCTGCGTACCACCCACCGGCTTTGGAGACGGTCTTCACTTGCACACGGCGGATACGTGCGCCTCAAAGTGTGAGCCCTCGGGCCATCGGCGGGGCAATAAGACAGAAACACAAAAAACATGTGTAAGGCCTCAAAGAAAACACTAACTTCACAGAGAAGTGGTGTCCCCTGCTCCTCCTCCTCCACCATGTCCCGCACCTTGGCCAATCTCTTTCAGAGGAGATTATTGGGGGAACAAGGAGCAGAGGGTAAAGATGGGGAACTGAGATAGGAAAGTGAGTGAACAAGGACTGTGGAGACAGAAACCAGTCAGACTCTGCTGCCCACCCCCCTCTGCAGTTATTACTGCTTAATTAAAAGGGCAGCATGTGCTAAGTATTATTCCAGCAGCGATCTCTATCTGCAGCGTATGTAACAGGATCTTCAGCAGGCTTACAGCTACATTTTCAAGCAAATTTCCTTTCTCTTCTTTGCCCTGATTTCCTTTTGCTCTGTTTTGTGCTGTCACTGCAATCATTTTGCTTGCATGCAGGATGTGTGCATGTGTGTGTGTGTGTGCTGAGCATGACTGTTTTGCATGTTAATTAATGTAATATTTTGTACACCTCTCGGGAGTGTGTAAGTGTTCTCTTGAATGTGTTCCAATTAAGAACCCCCGCCCCCCCAGGCACAAACTGGTTTGGACACACTGAAATTGTTCCCTTATTTATTTTATTTATTTATTTATTTTACATTTTCAGGGAAACCACGAAGAACGTGAGCAAACGACAGAGTCCACGTCCAGATGGGAGAATATGTTGGTTCTCTGTGGAGTCTCGCTGAGCCGCCTCCTTAACTGTTGCTCTCAAATCTTTCTCTCTCTCGGCGTCTCCGTCTGCTCCAAACCCCACGATGAGGATTCCCGTCTGCTGCTAATGCTGCAAATCCAGAGATGGTGTCAGGCTGTCGTCTTTAAAACCAGCGTCTTCAAACCCTTAACGCCAAGACAGCATGTTCAAGTACTTTTAAAGTATTCGTATATGGACAGAAACGGCAGAATTAAATACAAGACACAACGTGATTTCAGTCAGAAGACATCTTAAACCTGGTCCATGTTGATGTAGAGTACTGTACACTGCCAAGTCATTTATGAATCATGGCTACTGAAGAGGTGACCACTTTGCATTTTTTCTTTTTTTTTGTCCAAAAGAGTGGCTTTGGACCCACATTCAATCATCTGGTAAATTAGTTTAATCCTGCAGCAAATCTGTCCCTCTCCTGGGACGGTTCCAGAGGTGTCAACCAGAGATAAGGCCCATGTGACAATAAAGCCACTGAACCACTGGAGAGGGGGGTTGTGGGGGTGGGCACAGGTTTTAAATCCTCCATACATTTGATGCTATTTGATTTATGGGAGCAGGGGGAAATACAGCAGAATCAAAATAATGAGCGCCAACGAGGTTGAGTCATCGTGTTTGACAGAATTATAGAAAGCTACAAATGTAAATTCATTAGAAATAGTGCGTCTTGAGGACTAAATAAGTAATTTAAATATATGCTGCAAAACCACCAGGGTTTTATTTTATTCTGATAATGGCAAAGCCACCCAAATTACAATATCATGTTGATATTCATCACATTTATTACATTTTCCATGAACAAGACAACTGGTTGGTGTTATCATCCTTTGAGGAGCTGCAGCACCAAGAGCAAACAGCTGGATCTGTGTTTTACAGAGGTTCATCAAAGGCATAAACAAGCAAACATTATGGAGACATGTCCACTGATGTCTGGGTTTCCTCTCAAAACTCAGCAGATCACTTCTGCCCTCTGTTGACGATGAGGAGGACTGAGGCTGAGGAGACTGGAGACGCTGGGCCAGCTTGGAGATAAATTTGAAATGCAAATAATTAAAATTGATAAAAAGAAGGAAATTACAAGTGATTTCTGCTTGATTTATAGTTTTTAGAGTATAGAAATTCTTTTTACTTTTATGCAACTCACGGCCTCCCTAAATTCAAAAATACTGGAACTGTAAATCAGTTACTTGAATAATTTCATAAAGAAATATTTTGTATGAAAATATATTAAAAAAAAGGTAAGTTTTCTATCACACACAATTTTTGTCTTTGTTTTGCTGTGAGTTTGCAAAAATAATCTAAATTTGTGTGTAACGTTGACACGTCTGCTGAAATGTCTTTTAAATCATTTGTAAGCTTTCTGGTTTGGGTTTACTCCCCAACTCTAAAGGTTTGAGGAAAACGAATAAAACAAAAGAGTGGGCCCTAATGTGCAGCAGAGTGGAGCACAGAGGAAACTCTAAGTGCAAAAACAGAAAACTTCAAATTGCTCTTTGAGGAAAATGAGATCAAAGACCGCAATTATATAATTCTTGTCAGTGATGGTGGTGATAACTGAGGAGGAATGTATCAACACACACACACACACACACACACACACACACACACACACACACACACACACACACACACACACACACACACACACACGAATAGTCCAGTGGGAGAATGGTCTCAGACTGTATTTCCAAATGTTGGAAACGTATGGAGGTCACACGGGGGTCAGGTACAGGAAGCTGTGTGTGTGTGTGTGTTTGTGTGTGTGTGTGTGTGTGTGTCAAGCTCTGAGTTTTGGGCTTCTGATAAAAGCACTTCTTCTGATTTCATCTGTTTTCTGGTCCCACTCTTTCTACTTATGATGAAAGTCAAAAAGTCAAACGCTTCCAAGTGCCCTGATGCCCAGTGCAGATTAGAGAGGAGAGCAGGTCTTGTCAAGTCTGTGCTGTACGTGCTGTGCTCACTTGTTTTACATGATTGCAAAAGCCTCATGTGTTCTGTCGGGACTTTAAGAACAATAAACACACACAGAAACACACAAACCAACAAAAACCAGAGGTGTCCATGCTGTGGAGTGCACATCATGGAGGCTGCACATTGGTATTTCTGTCCCCTTTAAATACTGTTAATGAAACACAACCCACTGTACACACACCCACACACGCAGACTGGTGGTGGGGCCAGGGGGTCTGCTGCCAGGTTCCCAGGGAGCCTCAGCGGTCTGATGGAGGCACTTTGTCTGAAGCCAGTGCAGACTACGGCAGACTCCAGAGGAGATGCCTATCAGCTACTAGCTATGCTAAAGCTGGGAGGAGAGAGGGAGGGAGAGAAAAAGAAACTCGCAGCTTGAGGGAGGACTGTGTCGGAAGGCGCAGAATCCAGGAAAAAAAAAAACAGGCAGCAGCTTTAAAATGAGGCTAAACAAAGCCCATTCAAGGACAGAAAATAGAAATGCAGAGCAGCCAGAAAGTTAAAGGACCACAACAGGTTGGGTTACGTAAGACAAACTGTTTCCCTGCAATGCACACACGGTTGGGTTACAGTCTTAAACGGGTGACTCAAGTCCAAGAAGTGCATGTTGTGTAAAACGCTGCAGATCTGGGCAGCAGTGAAAGCCTCAGGGAAGTGTTGGCAGGCAGAGCGATGAGGAAAAGCTGAAGGAGGGTCAGGAATGTCACTAAAGTTCAACAAAGAGCAGGACCACTTCAGGTGTGGCCTCCCGTGTCAGCTACAGCGCTGCAGTCTTCCTCACTTTGCTTCAGCCCGTTTCATCCTCAAAAATCATCTCCGACAGGTTTGAAATGATTTGCGTTAAAACAACGGCTCGTCTTTCACTCTGGCAGGTATGCTAAGGTGCTGAACAACGATAGGAACGACAAAATGTGTATTTGAAGATAAACACTGCTCATTTCTTTCTTTTTCCGACTTTAATCTGTGTGTGATTGCAGAGGCGGCACGAGGTTTGGTTTGCTGACGTATTTGGTAGACAGATCTAATGTGAGCTGTCTGCTGCATGGCGACTTCTTAGTTAGAGAGCGAGGGTGAAGAGGGGTGGGAAGGAGGGCCTTGCACTGTGACCCAAGGATTTCCATGGCCTCTGTCAGCGGAAAATTAGATTACAACGGTCCAACCAGGGGGGTGACTGAGGAGGGGGCGTCAAGAAGTCTAAATATGGCGGGCTCAGTATGTCCATAATCACTTTATACAAGTTAGATGAACTAAAAGACTTATCTCCTCCTCGCTGTCCAGATTGCCTGCGCTGTGTCTGTGGCACGACTGTGAGGGGATCCCGACAAGAAAAAGCAAACAGTGAAGCGTAAATGCTAGTGACATGTCTGAAACAACGGTTTTGAAACAATATCAGCCGAAATTCAGCCGGTGCCATTTGGGACGAGGCCTTCTGAGGAACAAGTAGAATCAGGATAAGCAGCATGTCTGCTTGGATACATGTTCTCAGAATGAAATTATTAACTCCAGGAAAATTGATTTAGTGTGCTCTTTTAGTGATGTCTCATATTATTTGCAAATACTAAAAAAAAATTTTTTGGGGGTCAAAACTGGGAATTTAAGGCGTTACACTTATAAAAATAATTGATATACCGTATTTTTTGTTGTATAAGTTGCAGTTTTTCTTTTTCTCTCTCTTTTTTTTTTTTTGCTTAGATTTGTCAGTCCTGCGACTTGTACGCCGAAGCGACTTATATACTATTTTCCATATTCATAACGCAATTTTCGACTGACACTTCAAATTTCTAAGAACTGCAACAGTGAGTCCTCCCATGCGCGCTCATTTCACTGAGCTGCTGCAGGATGAATGCTGGAGAGCTAGCGACTCCGGCCGCGATTGATAAATGGATGGATGGATGGATGGATGGCACCATGCTGCCCAGGTGAAATGAAGCTGTTTTGACCATTAAATAAACGCATAATAAATGCAACTTATATGCCGAAGCGACTTATATTTGTTTGTTTTTTTCCCCTCGTCATGATGCTTTTTTTGACTGATACGACTTGTACTCTGGAAAATACGGTAAAAGGGGTTTTAATTTAAAAACAATCACATGAACAGCGAGGACATCAACATGAAAGTTATGACTTTCAGGGACAGAGCGAGAAACCAACACACAACAAAATACATGTAACATAACTCAAATGAACAAAAGTATTTAGCTAATGATTTATTATTAAGCGGTGCAGGCAGCTCTCCCCTCCCTGCCCAATCCCCTAGCCAAGTCCAGCCCTATTGTAGGGAGATGGAGAGGCAGATAAGCAGGCCTGTAATGGTAGTCAGATGGCAGGTGGGCTGGCTGAATCCAGGGTTAATCACTGCTAAGTGCTGTGGAGAGGGGAGGACACAGGGCCGGCCTGAAACACTGTATCCTGGGGGTGCAACGGGAGGCTAGGTAAGTCAGCCCAGGTAACCCGTCTCGACAGCTCAAGGAGACAGCTGGACTCTTGGATAATGGTGTTAACTCAGGAGAGTCGCCACAATAATACATTACATCAACACACTCCCCTCTGTCTCAGGCTCGAGCTCGCTCTTTCAAACCACGTTAGGCCCTTTTGTGTGAGCGCTGCCCTGCCTCTTTGCTCCGAGCAGTTCCGAGTAACACAAGTGATTCGATCTGACCGAGAGGAGGAGGAGAACGCTACGACGGCCAGGCCTGCAAAACATAAAAGGGCACTCTTCTGCAGTAAACTGAGACAATGTTGTGCAACCGTTTATTTCATTGTGCAGAAAACTGCTCATGTTCTTTTTATGTTACCTCCAAGGATCCAGACTTCATTTAAACCTTTTAATTACACAATTGTTCAGACTATCTGAAAGGTTTTTTTTAGGCTTTGGTTGATTTTGCATTCATTTTCAATCTCTTAATACCTAACCATGACAGCATACGGTGCAAGTTTGTGGTAAAAAATAAGAAAATGGACAGCTGGACAATAAAAGACACGATGTTGGATCACAAAACCCAGCTGCTGAACAGTATTTAAATTTTGTCTTTAAGATAAACTGCAGCAAAGACAGACACAGGGCCTGAGAGAAGACAACTAAAGATCTGATTATTAATCATGTTTTCAGCTAATAACTCTTTGGAAACCACCTGATCATTGATAACAGTATTTTATTTGTCAAAAGTGTCATCTTCAATATTTCCATGCATTCAGACAAAGAATTAGCAATACAATGTGTTTTTTTCAACAGGCTGATGATAACAACACTCCTTTTTATACAATAATTAGTTATTTGTTAAATATCTGTTTGGGTCAACACAACACAGAATAATTTCTGGACTTCAGGAACATTTTCATGCCTGAACAATAGGTCAGAATTACGTGACTTAACAAACATTTCTTCTTTGTCATAGTCATGACTTGGACTGTCAGTGAGTGAAAGTCTGAAGAAAACCTCAGAGAAATCATCAAATTGCCGGAAGAGCTGTTGTAACCTGAAGTTGTTAAACTCATAAATCCAGAAAAATCACTGTAATGCCACCAGAATTGGGATAGTCACTTTATCTGTGCGGCTGATTATCCATGCTGCTGATGCCTTACCTTAAGCTGCTACTCCCATCTGCTCACTACAGACTCATGTTCAGGCTGCTGTTTAATACACCTTCTTATGTTACATTATTATTGTTTAGTGTACAGTCATTCCTTTGTGGTTTGACTTTTGTGGACTCGCTCTTTCACAGTTTTTCCAGTGATTGTCAGTTTTAATATTACTCATGTGATTGGGATTGAGACGTTACAGATAAAAGGTTAACAGAAAAAAACTTGGGACTGGTGCCGCCATTTTGTAGTTTTCTTTCAATAAGCCTATACTGTAACGTCAGTCAAAGAACTACACTACCCAGAAGCCAACAGTGCTTACAGCTGCAGATTTCTATCAAAATGGAGGGAAAGTTTTGAGCTGATCCAAACATGACTACAAAGTTCGGTCCTTGTTCATAGTGACTTCGGCTCGCAGTGGATGCAGAGAGCCGATCAGAACCCGACCAGATACTTCCAGCCTCATCGGTCAATCTGAGGGCTGCCTGATGGTCCATGAAGCCTCTCCAGCGGGAAGGCGTTGCTTGGAGGTCCGGTGTCGTCTCCGGAGCTCACACAGACTTTTGAAATCCGGATCCCTCTGGATTACTTGGACTCGACTGGGACCATTTTGTGGTTTTGTGCTGGCTCTCCAAAGGTCCGACTCTCTCCAAAAGCATCTGGTGCTCAACGGCTGCAGAGAGCCCATCAGAACCCGACCAGAACCAAAGCAAGACTGGTGAGTACCCATATAAAATGTTGCAGTATACAGTACATATACGTATGATGTTAAAATGATGTAGGTCTAAGAGTTTAGAACATTGCAAGAGTGTGAGTTTATAAAGCCTTAAAATATATATAAATACTAAACTAAATATAGTGTTCCTACTTTGCAGTTTTTCACTTATTGGAGGGGGGGTGGGGCGTTGGAAAGTAACTGTGATGATTTAGGGACTACATCCATATACAGTTTATTTTGTTATACTTTTTTTTGCTATTTTTAGGTGTAACTGGGACCGTGAGTACACAATTTTGTTCCACCTCATGTACTACATGTGATGAGAATGACAGTAAAGTCACCTTGAACCTTGATTAAGACCAATTTAAAATATTACAAGAAAGTCTGGCTCTTTGGGTGCAAACACAAGAAACGTCACTACAAGAGAGGCGCCGTGTTTTTTTTTTTATTATCTATTCACCATAAAGAAATGCTGAGCAGAACAGGACCCAAGTCGACTTGTTTACCTCAACTCGTACGCTCTTAAAACATCGTCTGAGGTGTGTGATCAAGGAGGGCAGTTTAATCTGGCATGAAAAAGTGATCAGACCACTCCTGTTTTTAATTACCTGCAAATAATTTGGCACAAACAATCATCTTATTTCTGCTGCTCATAGTGAAAACACATCACTGATGTATTTACAACCATCCCTATAAACAAAACATATTAAATTGCATTAAAAAATCTAATGCTTCTAATTTCACAGCGAGAAGAGCTCAAAATTAACACTAAATTTTCCACTTCGTAATGGATTATGGTGTATATTTTCTTATTTGACTTTTCTGTCACTATGTTTGATTCATCATGAAATGCAACCTGCAGAGCTTCTATACGGCAGCAATCAGGGAAATGACAGAGTCCGTCGTGCAGAATCTGTATCTTTGCTTCCATCAGGCACATCAAAGTCAGAACAATCAAAACAAAACTCAAGGAAGAAAACTCAACGTAAGTGAGCGGTGAGTTCAGATGGACCAGTTCTAGAGGAGACTGCAGTCTGAGGAGGTGGGCCTCCCTCAGCCCCTCACACAGTGGAACAAACTCTGTGGGCCATGTATGAACTGAAACACGGACACAGGATGGCTTTATCATATTAAACACCAACATTATCCTTAAAAATGTGCATTCACAACAATAGACAAGTGCTTTATTCATGTTGCGAACATTTGTTACACACATTTTTAGTTTTTTTTATAACTAAGTAAACTTTATTTATTTAGTACATGGATAAAATCACAAAGTACTTTACAGAAATACAGAATATACATATTGAAATCCAATAACATCTTTTGTTCAAAATTCATCATGGTTTGATCAAAACATCTAAGTTCATGCTCAATGATCCAGGTTGAAAATCCAACAAAGTTCAGTCAGGTCATCTGGATGGTTTCTTTTATTTTTTTTTATTTTTTATTTTTTGTTGAGACGTTTTGTCCTTCATCAATCCAAGGAGCCCAAACAAACTCAGTCCTTGATGAAGTCCTTTGAATGAAGAACGAAAGGTCTAAAATCGAAAAACAAACAAACAAACAAAATAAATGTCTGGACCTGACTGAACATTGTTGGATTTTCTACTTGGATTATCGAGCATGAACTTTGATGTTTTGAACCACTTTGACATGGCTGCCTCGGAGGAGTCGACGGAGGAGAGGGCAGGCCCCAGAAACCATCTTATCACCAGAAAACTTTTTGGTCCACAATGGGAGTGTACTGCTTGTGACTGAGTTTGTTTGTGGCTCCTCGGATTGATGAAGTCCTTTGGATGAAGGATGAAACATCTCAACAACAAAAAATAAATTGTTCACAGGACCTGACTGAGCTTTGTTGCATCATGTTTTGTATTTATTTAGAAGACAAACCCTATGAGATCACAGATCTATTTTGCCATGGAGGCCTGGGCCTGAAGGCAGCCCAACAGGCATGTTTTGGACTGTGGGAGAAAACCAGAACACCTGGAGAAAACCTACCCAAACTCCACACAGAAAGACCTCAGGTCCAAACCAGGGTTTGAACCCAAGACCTTCTTGCTATACAGCAAGAAGCTCCTGGGTTCAAACTTCAGTCCTTCTTGTTGTAAGGCAAGAAGGTCCTTCTTGCTTCTTGCTGAGGCGAGCTGGTCTGGGAAGCTCAGTCCTCACCTCCTTCTACAGGTGTGCAGTGGAGAGCATCCTGTGCTCCA
>JARVGS010001636.1:8937386-8948569 GCA_031762315.1 Hypsolebias antenori | reverse complement strand
CTCACACCTAGAGACAATTTAGAGTCACCAATCAGCCTAACATGCATGTTTTTGGTCTGTGGGAGGAAACTGGAGTAGCTGGAGAAAACCCACACATGCACAGAGAGAACATGTAAACTCCATCCAAAAAGGCCCTCGGCCAAGATTTGAACCAGCGACCTTCTCGCTGAGAGGCAACAGCTCTACCAACGGAGCCACCATGCTGCCCTACCTGACATTTGAAACAGGTGGTGGTGTGTTTAAAATATTACAGCATCGAACAAAACTATTACATCTAAATGTTGTTACCGTCTGGTTTTTATATCATTCAGAAGAATCAGTGAACGGGCAGAGCTTCCTTCACATAATTTAATCTGAAAATAAACATTTGACCACAGCAGCCAGGCCATGAGCTCAGAACACCTTGTGATACAGAAATATTTTACTTTCAGCTGCTACTCTGTAAATAATGCTTCATAATTCAGCTTTCAGGTATGTTTGGTTTAAATTGAACATCATGTCTTAATTTTATTAATTTCAGTATATTAGATTTAGTTTCTGAGCTGATGACAACAGGCAAAACCAACCCTGTGTTCAAACTGCTGAATTAATTTAAACTTAAGTTTTCCTTCACTGAAAACTAAACTAAAAGCCTGTGTTTTGTTACAGGCTGTTTAAAAGAGTCAAAGTTATAGCAGAGAATCGTTAGTTTTTAGCTCTTTTCTCTCTCATTTGTAGCTCGTGTGAGGACGTAGAGTTTCAACCCCCCTGGCACATAAAGACAGTAATATCTGCACTCTGTTCATTACTCTGCACAACTGATTACCCATTTTCCTATTTCTTGGCTTTTCTTCATTTTTAATTTGTCCTTTATTTCATCAATTTTCCCATCCTCACTGCTCTGCTCGGGCTGCAGGTCCCTCCTTATCTCTTAATTCCCCTCTGAACAGTGAAACTCACGGGATCCGAAGACGCTGCATCTGCAAAGTTTCTGTTTGTCGGAAGGTTTGAAGCAGCAAAGCGTCGTTCATCATGCTGCTTAAAACGGAGGCAGCTCAAAATGCACTTTCCCTTAAATATAGTTTCTTACGCTTTCTTCTAGAGTGAGATAACGCTGTATTATTTGTTGCAGTTGTAGACGGTGTGCTGTCTTCTCGTCGCAGCGCCTGTCTGGTCGGAGTAAAATGGCCACTGATAGATAGAAGAAAGGAGGAGGCGCAGGTAATATGGCTGCAATTGTTAAAGTATGTTTGAGAGACAGCCAAAACAGACAGCCCGGCCAAACTGGCCCAAGAGTGAGCCAACTGAATGGTGTGTGCATGAAGTGTGTGTATTTAGTGGGGCAGCATGTATGGAAGATGTCAACAGTCTTTCTTCATGGTGCCCATCTCCATTTGCATAATTTCCTTTTCCCTTGAGCAACAAAGAAAGGAAGGAGATGCTCACACAAAACCCAAATTGACGAGGGAACAATGGTGGCCTGAAGGGTCATTCTGTGGGGGCTGCACTTTTCAAAATCACGGTTTAATACTTCGTCAAGCTAGTTTTGGAAAACACAGTTTTGCCAAAGCTCAGTCAAATGGCGGCTTTGTCTGATTTGACGAGCACGGCCCGCCGAGAGCAAATTGTCGTCGAATGCTCAAAAGAAAAAAAAAAATTAAAAGACAACAATACCTTTCACTTCACGAGTCAGCGAGACAAAAAGTGAACAGCGAGAGATACAGGCGCCGAGCAGGGTGGACATGTCAATGATTAATGTTCATCCTTTTCAAAGTTAAATTTAAGATGCATAAATCACTGAAGACCACGACCCTGGACGAACGGAGAGCCTGCGACTCGAGGACGACTCCGCTCAGAGCAGCAAAACTTTGATTCAGCTGAAGGTTTGTCAGAACGGAGACGCTTCAGATGTGTTCCACTGGAAGTTTCGTCAAAGACCCGATGAGTAAAAGCGGACGGAGGCTGCAGGTGTTGGGAGTGAAAGAGGCTGACGAGAGGGCGAGTAGGAGAGCGGGTGGGCAGGCGAAGATGGATGATGGATGGTGTTGATACAGGAGGAAGCAGCCTCGCTTTATCTAGGCAGCACAAGGCAGACCTGCCGGGGTGATGGGTGTGCTGTCAAACCTTTGTTTATGGACCATCTCCCATCTCTTATATGCCCCCGAACCCAAGATCACTCAAAAACAGCAACCACCTCCTCACTCTTGGTCTCTCCATCTTTGAATATGCCCTCTCCTTCATGACTTTCACTGTTTCAGACACACAGTGAGAAAGAAGGACTCTAATATCTCCCATTCAAGTTTTCAAGTTTTAAGAGTATCGCATTCATTGTGATTATTTGGTCACTGTTTCCAAGACTTTTAACTCGACACATGAGAAGAGAAGAAAGAGCTGGAGGAAAAGAAGACTCAGAGAAAAAGGGAGGAAGTGAATCTAATCCAACCGTATCCCCACGAGTTGCACGCTTCCAATTAACGACTGCTTGGTTTATCAGTTTCCACCGGGTGATTGCTATTTTTAATCATTTTCTCCCCCACCCCCCCACCTCTCTATCAGTTTGTCCCACTCATCATCTAACCCCCTCCTCGTGCAGTCTCGCTTCGCAGCCCATCTCTGCTCGGAGCCTCCTCTGCTTCATCGCGCCTCTCGTTGAGGCGACGCTGCGTCCAGCATTAAAGCTCGCTCTGTCTAACAACACAACTCTGATGTGTCACTTTGAACCGTGTCTGTGGTCAGTGACGCATCCTAGACTGGGAATCAGGCGTCTCAAGGTGCCAAAAGACTAAAGAACACATAAATAGACGTGCTAAAACTGTTTCAGAGCGCAGACTGCACCCAGACTGGAAGTTTGACTTGTTTGCATGAAGGACTTTTCTTTGACTCGTCCACGAACGCAGCTGTGGTCCTCTTTTACAAATCCCTCTTCTTCCCCCTACCTTTGTCGGCGTGATTGATTTGAAGGCCTGCATGTCGCTCTGATCGATCGGCCCACGCCGCCTGTTGGCGCAGTAATAAATGGGGCGTGATGGGCAGGTGATGGAGCAGCAGTTATTGCCTTAATTTACTCGACGCCTCACGCTGACAGAGACTCACAACGAGGTGACGCAGGGCTGTAGTGTCACGCTCAGTCACCTCTCGTCGGGCGGAGGCTGTGCGGTGACGCCCGTGCGAGCGCTCAGTGATTCAGCGCCGCTGCCTCTCCTTCCTCTGGTCAAGGTGTTATTGAGAGCGGGGCTGTTATCTCTGTCGATGGGGTCGCCCGCCGCCTCGCTAACAGGGAGTACGCCGCCAATCCCCGCGTGCTGGTTGGGCGTTGCTAGCCACATCCTCCTGGGTGGGCTATAACTCATCCCAAGATGGGGACGGGGCCTTATCTCAGTCCTCCTCCACAGGCCTGCCCCTTCGCCTGCTCTGTCTCGGGGAAAAGATTTTCTGGTGGCCTGTGTGTGAGTTATAGCTGGAGTTAAGGTGACGGAACAGGCCTGTCTGTTTGAACTGTCCCAGTGAAATGATGACTGTGTGTGCAGAGGAATGAGAAGCTTTATGACTGTTTGTATATAATGTAGTGTTCAGGTTTGTGAAACAGACTTATTCATCGTGTAAACATTTCTGAGCCCTTTGCGCCCTTCCTAATGTATCCCATTATATATACTGTATAGTCATAAGTTATTTAATCATGTGAAGAAGGCCATTGTTGCACTTGCATCAAAGGGGTTGCCCCCCATCATCCCCCTTTTTTTTTTCATGCACATGCACCTCCCCGGCACCCATCCACCCCATTCACACCGCCTTTCTCTGTCATCTTGGCCTATCAATCAAAAATGTATTAAGTCCAGAGTCGGGACCGATCAAAGGCAGAATTCCTGGGAGGAGAGCAGATAAGGCCTATCTCATTAATAAGTGCTTTACCATCGTAGGGGCCCGCGCGCCTCGCCACACCCAGCCTGCCTTCCTTTGATATCTAATTATCCATCCGTTTCATTCTGTCAGAGAGGGAGGAGAGGGACGGCTCACACTTGTCAAATACCGTTGCCCGGGTGTGCGTTTGTGTGTGTGTATCACGATACGAGCAAGGGGCTGCACCAAAACGCAGCGACATGCAGAAAATCCAAATGTGCAGAGAGTGGCACATGTAAACAAATGCAAATAAGACGTTCTTGCAACGGCATGTGGACCTTCTGAAAAGCTGTCATGCATTAACAGGCTGAGACGGCGAGAAGGATCTATTTTATTGGGAGGATTGCTGCTGATACTCAGAGGCGTCTTACATCTTTTTTTTTAAACAATCTGCAGCAGCAAACAGGCTCAGAAAGGGTTGCAAATATCTGAGGAGGGGGTTTAAAAAAAGTGATGGAGGAAACGAGATATTAAACAACAAGGTAGGAGGACAATGGAAGAAGTTTAGGAGTTAAGAAGATGTTTAAGGAAAAAAGGGACAAAGGAAGAAGAAACTGGGAAAAGGGGGGGAGAGGAGAGAATGGGAAAGGCATTTTTTTCCCCTCCTCTCCTTGGTTTTCTGTAAGAGTAGCTCAGAAAGATAAGGCTAAAAGGTCCGTCAGTCTGTTGTGGAACAATCCATTCTGTGTCTCTCCCCTTCCTTTCTCCCTCAAGATACCACCGTTCTCTGTCTAATGGCACAACTCGGATTTCTAGCGATGCCTCTTGTGATACGGCTCATCTCTGGTGGCGCAGTTTACCGACAGCACTCGTCCATTACAAGAGCCACGAAGACCAGGCCCCGCTCGAGTCTAATGGGACACGAAAACTGTGCAAACGCTCAGGTTGCATCTCTTCAAAGTGCAAACCTTCAACACGGCTAATATTCAAACCAGTGTCGCTTCTCGATATGAAAGGAGGACCAGTCGAAGCGACAATAAAGAGCTGGAATTACGTCTTCATTTACCCAAGCTGTTCAAACCTTCTTCCCTAATCGCTCAAAGCAGAGCTCGGAGACAAACACCAACCGAGAAGGATTTAGAAGAACAAAACCGACACAAAACACAGGCCCGTGCGCCTCACAAAGACTCCAAAGTCTGCCTCCCCATCCCATGTCCTCTCTTAAAAGACACCTTCATCTCTGGGCGTTGGTGTTATGAAGAGAATTTGTTCAAGAGGAGAAGAGAGGCGTGTCGAAGACATGGGTCACAGTGTTTACAAAGACGACGTTTAATCCAATCACAGCATCCCCCACTGCTTTTATTTCCTGTTTCATGGGATTAAAATGAAATGAAATATATTAAACAAATTAATTTACAGCTGGGGGAGAAAAAAAAATCATTGTTTTACTGTTTTAAAAGGATGAGTTTAAAACAACAAGGGGATCTACAAAAGCAATTACTGGTCAAAGCAGCAAATTAGTTCCTGAAGCTTAATTTTCTTTATTTATATTTATAGTTTTCTGAAGAAACGGTGAAAACAATAGCAGGCAATTACTAAAAAAAAAAAGTATGCACAATTACTTTGCAAAGTCTCATATCTTTGTATCAAAACAAAAAGAAGTCCATCCGCCCGCAGCTGACTCGAGACACATGCTAAGCAGTAAATAATCAGATGCTTTCTTTAGGACTGCCTCGCTCTGTTTTCATCTCCGACCTGTTGAGAAGCTGCCTGAGGCTTTGAATAACTGCGTGGTGCCGAGCCGCCTCGCCCCAAGGCCTTGTGGGAGATGAAGAAGAGGTCAGCAGAGGGGATTGTAAAGGAAGGTGTGTGTGTGTGCTTCTCCTGATGTGTGGACAGAAAGAGAAATGAAGAGATTGTGTCCAAGCAAGGACGTGGAAACAGAAATACTTGTTCAGAAGCTTCACCGTAGTGGAAAAAACAACAACACAGAAAACATGGATCTGTTTTCAGAAATTCACAGCAACACGTATGAACTCCATCTGAAGCGAGACCTCCTCTGATGTAAAGCCTGATATAAACATCTAAATAAATTCAGATCCGGATGAAGCAGATGGAGGTTTCTTCCTGTTAAAAGGGAGTTTTTCTTTCCACTGTCTCCGTTGTGCTTGCTCAGAACGGGAGACTGTGATGAAGTGAAGATTCAACGAGTCTGCTGCTTCCTTAGATAGAGAACTTTACGAATTGGCTGCTTTATGTAGGTAAATGTATCTGTTCAGTACCCTGAGACAACTTTGTTGTGAATTGGTGCCATATAAATAAACTGAATTGAATATGTCATTTCTCCAACTTGAACAGTTGTCATTGCATCAGTGACTGTATAAAAACACGTTCTGGTTGACGAAGCTGCAACTATCATCATCTACTGCATTTGTGTGTTTATAGTAAGATGTAAACTTATGTACAAAGCTTTCATAATTTTTTTCTTTATTTTTTTGGAGGGGGGCACTTATAATCCCATTTTGGGTTTTTATTACCTCTCCTGCACATCTTGTTTTTATATTTTCCTTTATGTGTTTTTTTATGTGTGCAAACAATAAAATAACAACAACAACAAAGAAAAACTAAGATGATTTTTTTTTTTCTGCAGGGCTGCTTCAACACCAGCCACAGCTGCCCATCCAGTCCCGTGGCCCTAACGCACCTGCAGCATCCCTGCAACCAGAACACGACAGCGAACACGATGAAAAACAATTAAATAAAAACTCAAATGAAAAATGCATGTTTTGGAACAAGTGTACAAATTTAAGCTCTGATGGTGCTCATTGTCTTCAGCACCTTTAGCTTCGTCTTCAGCAGCATCCATCGTGGCTAGTGGGGGCTTGTCGGAGTCAGACAGGTACGGCTGAACCTCTTTCAACCAGAACTCTGTTGGTCTTCACCTGAGCTGCAGTTTACAGTGAAAACATACAGAACCAGATGAAAAAGCTCCAGACGCTCTGTGGAAATCAGTCTCTTGTCCACAGCACTGTTTACAGTGTGACCTCAACAAGACATGGTGAACACGAACACACAGTTACTGCTTTTATTGTGAAAACTGGGTTTTTGTAAAATCCTGTGGTGGAAATTTAATCTTCATCATTAATTTGTGTCTTTTATTGACATTCTACGAAAAATACAATAAAATAAAGACTTGTGTGAAAGAACAGCTCGGACGCCCAGGCAGATGAAAGGAAGGTCACGCTGCCAGGATGAACCTCTGTTCGGGTGGGGGCTGTCTGGGTGGCAATGCCTACACCCCCAGAAGGAACCGGTCTGGTTGTGATTTGATTCATCAGAAACTAAAAACACCCAAATGTTCCTTCGTATGATTGTTTTCTGCTCCGAGGATACTTTGGTGAGCTCGGGCCAGGACGGGGTGACGGGGAGGTCAGCGGGGCTCCAGTTGACTGAGCCCTGAGGGAGAATCCTGGGGAGGGATAGCATAGCAGTGTGATTGTGTGTGTTGAGGAGAGGGGGCATCCCTCAGGAGTGTGACCCCTCCCAGATCAAAACAAACAAACAGAGCCGTCCTCTAATCTAATCTGCATCTGAAGCCGTCCAACCAGGCCGCCTGCAGCAGCTACCGCCGAGCAGCAGCTTGTGCTTAAAAAGTGGCCGAAGCACTAAAAATATTTCATCTCTCACTTTGTGAGCTAAAAATAACAGCCGAACGAAACTCGCTTACACCGCTGCAGAAACTAACTGCTTACAGAAGCCAAAGCCAAAACAACAGACGGACGTGCGGTCACGTTTGTGCACGTTGACACGGTTCAGTGAAAATATGATAAATGTTTGACAGACGCCAGCTCGGTCGAGCCGACGTGTTCGGCGCTTTAGGTTCTGATCCACAAACATTCCTCCTGTTTCTGTGTTTTGAAGCTTTGCTGCGGTTCAGACAGCAGACTAAACTTCTCGCTGCGTACTTGTTACAACAACACGGCGCTAAACAAAGGCCTCCTCTGCCAATCGCAGGGCCGCCTTCTGTCAGCTGACCGGTGAGAAAAGATAAGGGTGAGATTAGAGCAATCAGGGGTCAGGCCGGGGTTATCACAACCACTCCAAAACTGAAACAGATGGGGACTGGAGCGCGGCCCAACTCAACATCCACTGTCAACGCTCGCTGCTCGAGGCCGTGTATTCCCCTGCTGCTCCTGACTGGGAGGATGTCAGACTGGGTTTTGGTTTTGGACGTCTGGGTCATGTTGCTTTAGCAGAGCAGAGTGTGGATAAGCAGAGCTGATATGATACGACACACGATAAGACTTGTGCATCTCGCACAGTGGCTAAAGCGTTTGCCGCTTATCAGGAGGAGCACCATCTGCAGAAATGTGCAACTTCTTGCACATATTTTGGAGAACACTGTGAGGGGATCAAGCTCAGAAACCCAGTGACGTTAAGGTTTAATGGTGGACATGTCTGATGATTTGTGGTCACTGTAAGAACACAAACCTACCGTAATTTCCAGAGTATAAGTTGCACCAGTCAAAAAAAGCATCACAAAGAGGAAAAAAAAAGCATAAATCGCTTTGGTGTATAAGTCACATTTATTATGTGTCACCGCTAACCCATCATGTTTATCATGTGTTTATTTAATGGTCAAAACAGCTTCATTTCACCTGGGCGGCATGGCACCATCCATCCATCCATCCATCCATCCATCGCAGCCAGAGCTGATAGCTCTCCAGTGTTCCTCCACCTGCACCATGATGAGTGAAGTGAGCGCGCACAGGAGGACTCGCTGATGCAGTTATTACCGTATTTTCCACCCGATAAATCGCTTTGTCCAATTTTGTCCAATAAAGTGGAAAAAGCCATAAATATGTCGCTTCGCCCTATAAGTCGCATCTATTATGTGTCACCGCTGACGTGTCGCGTATGTTACGCGTCACCACTGACAACCCGGAAATGTGGGGCGGTGTTTGCCAAAAATGGATATGCTGCGACATGGCGTGCATGAAAGGATTTTAACATGATTAACATGGTAAAAACAATTATTTGTTTGCTGAAAATTATAGCAAAGTTGTGTCTGAGCTGAACTTTTCCTTAATAAATGCACGTAATTGTCAAATTAGCTGGATTTAAAAAGTAGTTTTGCTACGTGCACCCGCACCGCACGGGTGGGACCGCAGCATTTTCTTTAAAATTTAGCAAGATAAACACTTTAAAAAATATTTATTTGCTGACATTATAACAAAAGTGTTTCTGAGCTTAACCGTTCCTTAATAAATTCACGTAATGGTCAAATCTGCTGGATTTACATTGTTTTGCTTTGACGTCTTCCAAACGGTCCCGCGCGCTGCGAAAATAAATTATAAATAAATTGACTTTTAGCTCAAACATCTCCTACAGGGTACAGTTTATAAAAGTAATTAGTTTGATTGAAATCTGTCCTGTGGATTTTGAGTTATTTTGCTAATAAGTACCCGTTAAAACACGGAGCTAACAGCTAACCCATCTACGTTGCTAAAACATCGAATTTCAGCTCAAACATCTCATACAGGGAACAGTTTGTAAAAGTCCATCCAATAATTACTTTCTGAATGTTTGATGAAAATCTGTCCTGTGGATTATGAGCTATTTTATAAAATAGTACCCACTAACACGGAGCTAACAGCTAACACAACTACGTTGCTAAAACATCGAATTTCAGCTCAAACCTCTCATACAGGTAACAGTTTGTAAAAGTCGACCCAATAATTACTTTCTGAACGTTTGATCGAAATCTGTCCTGTGGATTATGAGCTATTTAATAAAATAGTACCCACTAACACGGAACTAACAGCTAACCCATCTACGATGCTAAAATATCGAATTTCAGCTCAAAACGTCTCATACAGGTAACAGTTTGTAAAAGTCCACACAATAATTACTTTCTGAACGTCTGATGAAAATCTGTCCTGTGGTTCTGTAGTTCACACCTCCAGAGCAGGAGGCCGGGCTGCCACAGAGTTAGTCCGAAAAAAGGAGGCTGCCATCGGACACATGAGCTGGAAAAGGTTGGTGGAACCTAGCGGACAAAAGTGGTACTACACCATTTTTGTCCAAAATGAAAAACGGTCATATCTGAGCCAAAAATGGGTCTAAAAACATGGGAAAAAAATCCATAAATATGTCACTTCGCTGTATAAGTCGCAGGACATGTAAATCGGTTAAAAAAACTGTGACTTATACGCCGGAAAATACGGTACATATGAGTACTTGGTATGCCTGTCTTGTAAATGAGTCCTTGTGACTCATTGAGACTAACTTGTAAAAATAATGGTTGAATTAATGTAACGGGTACATATCATGTAAGTAAGTAGCCATTACATACTCTTTTACCCAGTATACAAAGTATTTACCCTATAAGTCCAAAGTGACAGATCTCTTTCGAATAAAGCACAGTCCTTATATGTACCAGGTAAGTACCAGATATGTACCAGGTATGTACCCAATATAATTCAGGTACGGTAAGTATTATGAAAGTACATAGTATGTACCAGCTAAGTAACCTGTAAGCATTAAATATGTACCTGGTATGCAGTATGTACCATATGTGTACCCTGTAAGCACCAGATCAGAAACCCTCAAGTACCTGTAAGTAACAGGTAAGTACCATGTAAGTGCTCATGACCTGTAATTAAAAGGTATTTATTTGATATTTAATAAAGACCTTTGAGTATTGGATACTACTCACTGCTACCCAAAGATACATGTACAGTATATGCAATTTAAGAAAATACATGCTTTTTTAATACATTTTACAGTTAAAGAGCATATCTATTTGTTTTAATATTAAAGAATATCTACATGTGAACATTTCATGCAGTCAACAACGAAGTGAAAGTAACGTTCACATTGTATATTTTACTGGTATAAAAGTGTGTGTTTGCACAGCATGCAGGACCTCAGTCACACTGCTTATAGCTGTTTCTCTGAGGAACTTCAAAGGACAGGGTGCTAACTCCTGCTGTCACCACCATCGGCTAGAAAGGACAGGAAGGTTGGGTGATGTGTCCCTTTTTAGAAGCCATAAAGGAATCCTTACATGCTATTAAGAATGCATCAGCGCCCTCCTTTCTCGTCGGCTTTTGAATCCAGACATCGGGGCCACAGTGCCATTACCTTGTGATCCCAACCCCTCAGTCAAATACCAGAACAAGAGCAGAAGAAACTTCAGTTTGCAAAGTTTATAATCTTATTGTAGAGACACATTTTTATTCATCTCCTGTACCAAAATGATGTTCATCATAAACGAAAGAAAAAAATTCTAATGAGCAACAGAACAAAATTGTTTCTTAAAGCGTCTGTGACATGATTTATGAACTTTGCAGAAAGTGGCACAA
>JARVGS010001636.1:8916897-8929236 GCA_031762315.1 Hypsolebias antenori | reverse complement strand
AGAGAGAGAGAGAGAGAGAGAGAGAGTTTACATCTACATTTTAAAACTCCAAGCATTTTTTAAATGAGAGTTGTACATTTAGCAAAAAGAAGAGAACAAATGTTCTCACCTGGAGCTGAAGAGCTGCATCTGAAGCTTCAAAGATTCTGCGAGCCAACCCTTTGTTTTGTTTGGACATCACATCCAGGAAGTTGTAGTCTACATCATTTCCAAATCCGAGACAGAAGAGAGACATGTTTCCTCCAATGGCATTACGCACATTCTCCTGAATATCTGGAAGGCTTGAAACTCCTATAGATGCACAGAGGAAGTGCACAAAAAGAACACTTTTTACAGTACGTGACAAATCTATCCTAAGGTGTACACAGGTTTTGTATCCTTACCTGAATTAGGCATTCCATCTGTCAGTAAAATGACCATGTCACTGCTTCTCTCAGGTACACGATTCTCTCTTCTGTCTTTGACAATCATGTCTACACCTCTCAGCACTGCATCATTGATGTTGGTAACTTAACAAAAAAAAAAAAAAAATACAAATGAAACGTTGAACTGTTCAGATTGTTAGTATGTTGTTTAATTTAGAAAGTTAAAAAAACGATTTGTGGAATGATAAATGGTCTAATTTTTATTATTCTGACCTCCTCCAGATGTAAGTTTTTCAATATAGATTGAGGCGTCAGCCACATTTTCCTTTGTTGCTTTGGTAAGAGACTCCTTCCAACAATCCAAATCATGATCAAACAAGATGATTGCAAAGTGATCATCTTCATGGAGGTCTTTTAAGATGGCTAGCATTGCACTTCGAGTCTGGAAAAATTCAGAGGTCATAATGTACAAACGTCAGCGCTGCTGTGTAAGAAGACCATCGTTGATCTGAACAGTCTTCTACCTGATCCAGTTTTCTACCGTGCATTGATCCACTACGATCAATTACAAATGCCACATTCTTGGGAACGCTGGGTAAATTAGGTGGTGCAAAGAAGTGCACAAAGTATCCATTCACAATCTGAAAGGAAATGCAATCATAACCTGAATTAAAATGACCGTATGGCGTTTTTAATGCAAAACATCAACAGTTTAAAATAAAAAACTAACTAAACGTGTATTACATTAAATTCAGATGATAAATACAAAAATGTATATTTTTTGACAGCTGACCTGAATCTCCCCGACATTCTTTTCTCGCTTCACATCATACTCAATAATAAAATCACCATCAATCAGTGTTCCTTCACAGCCTGAACACTTTCTCTGCTGCTCCATAGTTGGTGAGAAGCTGATGTGTACCTAATAAATACAAAGTAAATACAAAGTAAACACATTGTGGACCAAAAAAAATAATAAAGAGAGAGAGGGAGATAGAGGGAGAGAGCTGTGACGAGAACTTCAGATCTTTTTGCAAGATATTCCAGGAAAAAGGAGAGGAGTAGGAGAAGACCCTTTAGTCTATTTCAGTCCGCACTGAGGGAACACTGCAGTACACTACACATTTTGTAGGAGTAGCTAGTACAGTATGTGTTGTGAATATTTTCCAGTTCCCAGAAAAACGTGTCAGAAGGATCTTCAACTCAGAATTCCAAGAAAACTTCGTCCCAGTGAAGGTGGGGGACAATGAGTTCAGGTGGGTTGTGTTTTGCGGCTCCAGTGTCAAGGCAGCTGTCTTGAGCTTTGGCCCCGCAAGACCCATCAGGCCTTGTTGGTTGATAGGACTCTGGTGGCAGTTGAGGGGTGTTGGCCATGTGAGCAGTAGACTTGGATGTAGCTGAGGCAAAAGCTCAGAAGTGGGAGGAATTTGATGAGGCCTTGGAAAGAGGCCCTCGATCGACTTCGAGGAGATCCTGCCAAACCATCAGGAGGGTGTGGTAGGGAAAGAAGCATTTTACTAACACTGTGTATAGTGGAGGAGGAATGCTGCTGTCCTTGATCAGTGACGTTGTCATGCCATGGAAGGAATACTTCTCAGACCTTCTCAATCTCATTAGCACTTCTTACATTAAGGTAGCTGAATCTGGGTACTTGAGGTTTGTCTATCTAACCAAGGGCTGAGGTTGCTGAGGTAGTTTAAAATGTTGCAGTGGCAAGGTTGGGGGGGCGGACGCGATCTGCCCTAAGTTCCTCATGACTCTGGATGTTGTGGAACTGTCTTGGTTTACATGTCTTTTCAACACTGTGTGGACATCAGGGTCAGTGCAACGATTGGCAGACTAGGGTGGTTGTTCTCCTCTTCAAAAAGGAGGACCAGAGATTATTTTCATATTATAGGGGCATCACTCTCCTTGGCCTCCCTGATATAGTCTATTTTCTATTTGGAGGTACTGGAGAAGAAAGTCCAATTCATGGTCAAACCACATATTCAGGAGGAACAATGCGAGTTCCATCCTGTCTGTGAAACACTGAACTAGCTCTTTACCCTCCCTAGGGTCCCTGAGGGAGCATTGTAGTATAGTTCATAAGTCTCTTGTGGACTTAGAGAAGGTGGGGTGATCCGTAAGTATGGGATTAGGGGTTCTGCTTGTATTCACCCCCTTAACAAGAAGTGCAAGAATTTGGTTTGCATTGCTGGCAGTAAGCCGGACTCCTTCAGGGTGGGAGATGGAATTTGCCAGGGTTGCCTAGTGTCAGTGATTCTGTTCATAATTTTTATGGACAAAATTTCTCATTGCAGCCAATGACAGAGGTCGTCCGGTTCACTGGCCTCAGGATTGCAGCTCCATAAATCCTGTTGGCATCATTGTGCCGTGATCTCAGAGAGGAGGTGGGACACATTATGCAGTGGTGCAGATACAATAATCTGCATCAATGTGAAAACGACCAAGGAGATGGTGGTGGATTTCAGAAGGGACAAGGATCCTCTTCATCCCCTACACATCGGAGAAGCAGCTGTGGAGTTGGTCTCCTGCTGCAGGTACCTGGACGTGTATACATCCAGTGACCTCACCTGGAGAGCCAACACTTCCTGTCTGGTCAAGAAGGCCCAGCATCATCTCTACTTCCTCAGGAAGCTGCAGAGAGTTGGACTTGGGAGCTCTGTGCTGAGGAGCTTCTATCGCTGTGTGGTGGAGAGCGTTCTCTGCAGCTGCATCACCGTGTGGCAGGGCAGCTGCACTGCTGCTGACGATGGATCTACAGAGGGAGGTTAAGTCTGTACAGAAGACTGTGAGGAGCGGCCTTCTCACCACCTCAGACGTCTACACTTCACAATGCAGGGGGAGGGTGCTCTGCATCATGAAAGACTCCACTCATCCTGCACACAGTCTGTTCCAGCCCCTCCCCTCGGCTGAGGAGCATTCAGAGCAAGACCACCAGGCTCAGAAACAGTTTCTTCCCTGCAGCGGTCAGACTGATGAATTTGAGCTACTCTTTTGCATTTATTTATATATAAATTGTTAGGCTTCTTGATCTGGGACCTGACTCTGAATTTCGTACCATAAACATGCAAATGTGAGCTGGTATGGTCATAAAGAATCCTTGAATCCTTGAATCTCCAGCTCTAACTGGAGTGGTTCACTTGAGTGTGTAGCGCCTGGGATGAGGATCATCACCTCCAAATCTGAGGCCATGGTCCTCAGTCAGAAAATGGTGGATTGTCCTCTCTGCGTTAGGAATGAGGTTCTGCCTCAAGTGGAGGAGTTTGAGTACCTCAGAGTTTTGTTTATGAGTGTGGAACAAAAGGAATGTGAGATTGACTGATCTGTGCAGTTTCCACAGAGTTGTGAACCCTGTGTCAATCTGTTGTGATGGAGGGAGCTGAGCTGTAAGGTGAAGCTCGCTGTTTACTGGTCAGTCTGCGTTCCTACCCTCACCAATAGTCATAAACTTTGGGTAGTGACCAGAAGAACAAGATCGTAGATACGAGCACTCAAAATGAGTTTTCTCTGCAGGGAGGCCAGAATCTCCCTTTGAGAAACTGTGAAAAGTTCAATTATCTGGGAAAGACTCAAAGTAGATCTGCTCCTCCGCAGTGAGAAGCGCCTGTTGTAGTTCAAGCATCAGGTAAGGATGCTCCTTTGACGGCTCCCAAGGGAGGACACAGTGGAAAGATGATGTCTCTTGGCTGACCTGGGAATGCCTTGGAGTCCTTCCAGAAGAGCTGTAAGAGGTGGGTGGGCCTCCTTGCTTAAGCTGCTGCTCCCGTGACCCGACTCCAGAGCAAGCGGAAGATGATGGATGGATGAATGCATGGATGGATTTCTTTTATTTTTTTTGCAATCTGTTAGCACTCAGAATATGTGATGAAGATCATCTCAGCTACCACCACACCAATTTCCAGCTCAGTGATTAAGTTAGAGCTTGTTCTTTTTTGCTGGCTGTAGTGGTTTGGACTGGGTTGACTTCAAACTTTTTACTAAAAACAACAACCCCCATCTTTGCCATTTGGCAGTGAACAATAACTAACAACGAGAAAAGCCAAGCCGTGGTACCTTTGTGTCTGTGACGGTTTTCTCCACCAGGGGAAGCAGTTCATTGGAGAGGAAAGTAGCATGTGCATCAACGTAAGAAAGGCCCTGAGGCTCGTAGATATTTGCCAGAATCTGTTTCCACACAGGCAAACAGAGGAACAAGGGGTTATTTGTAAAGTCACACACTCCTTCAGAATGTTGAAAACGGCCAGGAACTCATTAAGGAAAGGGTTTAACTGTGAGTGTGAGTTGACCTGAAACTGCTGAACCAATGATTTAGGTTTGATTCGTGTAAAAATCTCATAACGGCCCAGTTTCCTCTGAAGGAGCTCCTCGTAGGTCAGAATAAAAGTCACGTTACTTTCAGCTGCGACGTTAACAGACACAGAAAACTTCTCCATCTTTCTTCCAGAAGCCCTGCAATAAAACACAGATGCCTCACAGACTGCTGCTGCTGAATGCTGTTAATGAGTAGAATATGCTTTTTGACTTTGATTTTTTTTTTTTTTTAAGTCAAAATTAACTCACTGGACCAATCCAGCCGTCTGCCCTGAGGAAATAGCCTTCTCATATTGTTTTTTAGCTTTTTCTTTCTCCTTCACCTCACCAATATACTCTTTACCTTCTATTTCCCTAAAAGCACACAGAAAACAACATAACACACCTTGAAAAAACTCAAAAACTGGATTAATGACATAAAAATAAATAAATAAAAATACAGCTGACATGCTGAAGTTGGTGATGAAAGCTGTCTTGGGCAGCTCCACTTCATAAAAGATTTCCTGGGATGAGTTGGCTTTGTTCAAAGCCACTGAGGTCATGACAGTGTGGGCGAAGCGAGACATCACAGTGCACTGCACTGTCACACTGACCACCTCCACCTGCAGGGACACAAGAAAATCTACAGATGTAAACACTAAATAAATTCATAGCATTCCCTGAAAGACAATGTATCATTGGCTGGTGACTCTCACCTACATCACAGTATCTGGATAATTGAATCATAACTGTTTATGTTGGCTGAGGGCAGCTGGCTGTGGTGGCCATCTTGATTTGGGTTGACCTCCAAAGTTAAGTTGTATATGTACAACCAACATGTAGTTTCTGAGAATTTTGTTAATTTCTGTCCCGTATTGCATTATATTTTTGCTAACATGGCAAACAAAGCCACACACAAGCAAAAACACTGCGGATAAATCATATTCACCCTGTTGAATATTTAGTGTTTTTATTGCTGTCATGGTCAACATAAACTGGACTTTTTGACAAAATTAAAACACAATAAAAAAAACATCCTCAATGTCAAAGTGAAATCTAATTTCTATAGAAAATCAACAATTAAATAAAAATGCATTTAAAATAAGTGATTGAATAAATAAGCATTCTATTTAAAGGAAATGTTCTAATTCAACTCAGAAAAGATGAATGAAATGTTTGTTTTTTAAAAGCTGTAAAGTTTTTGATGAGGTATTTTGCTAACACGACACACGTGAGCACACACACACACACACAGGCAAAACATGCAGTGCCTTTGAAAAGTATTCAGCTTTGTTTTATGCTTTTATTTTTACTCATTCATGATACAAGTTGGCTTTTTAAAACTTTTTTAAGTGTTAAAGTGAAAGAAAAAAGTCTACCTTAAAGCAACGACGAGCAATGAATAAAACCCCAATGACAGCTTTAAACACTGAACATTTTTAAGTAGTAATTTAGTACATATTTATTTTTATGTCCTGTCAGTTGAACTGATACAAAACTATCTCCACAGATTTCACCTTAAGTGGAAAAAAACTTAACTTGATCTGCTAATAATAATAATAATTAAAGAATGATCACAGTGATCCTGATTTATCACAGACAAAGATCTTTTAAGTGTTTTGCAATGAAAACAACTTATTTGTCTAAAGTGGTGTTTAAGAGTTGACCTACGGAGTAAGAACAATACGGTAATTAAAAACAGGTAGAGGCACAATAAAACCATTAACTTTGGAAGTTTGCTCAGACAGGCTTCAAGCTAAACTAAATGTATTTTCACACTGAACGACGTCAGCCGGTTCCTCCCTCACCGATTTTAAATATCGTGAACGTCTTCTCTCCTCAGATGTGCCAAACAACACTGTGCAGCTTGGAAAAAGTGTTTAAAAGACATGATGTCACCGTGTCCCACCCTGAGAGCGTTGTAGAGGCTGCACCCTGCAGCAGGGACGACCTCCTCAGTGATCAACCACTCTCAGGTTTTAATTCATCAAGTTAACACGTCAATTTGATTTAAAGCTATCCCTTTATATAATGATCCACATATAATAAAGTCTGATGATGTCATCAAAACCATTTATTTTGTCCATGCTTTAGCTCTCCTACAAGTTTCAGAAAATACGAATTGACAATATTTAGCTTATTATCACTAAAAGCAAAGATTTATCTTACCGTGTTCTCATTTGTGCTTCTTTTCTGTAACAGAAAGAAAATGAATTAAGATAACTGAGTTAACTTGGCTAAATTAAAAGTTGAAGTGTAATCTGCTGATTTTTGCTTGTTTGTGCTCATCTTCTTTAAAAAAAAAAGTGATTTCTGTAAGTTTTAGTGTGGCTCAGAACATGTTAAGAGTTGAGAAAACTAAAACGAACAAACTCAATTAAGCAACAACTAATTTTGTTTCTTTGTATTGGCTGGGTACCTGCAACAGTTTGGCTGCACTCCTCGTCTCCTGAAATACAAACACAGGCTGCAGATCAATACTGTGCCAAGTTAGAGAGGAGAAAAATAAAGCTGCTAATTTACTAACTTCATCTGCCTGCAAGAAGATTTAATGCAGTGTTCTGTCAAACACTAACTTCATTTAAAAAGACAAATAAACACCCTCAGTTTTTAACACGTGAACTAGTTCTAAAAGAGCATAAATGAACTTTAGTTAAACAAAAAAAGTGTTCAAGAGCAATAAAAAACATCTATTAAAAATGTATTAATGTAAAATTACCGTCGCAGCTTCATTGTCAGAGATGATCAGAGCTCCAGACGCGAGGCTGGAGACCAGCAGCAGCACATGGACACCCACCAGTCCAGACATGACTGAACTCTCAACGAACACAGTCCAGCTTCAGTGCCCTGGGTAGGGTAGGGTGGGGTGAGGGGGTGGGGGGTTGTTGCGGGGAGACAAACATGTTAGTCATAAAGCTGAAAAAAAAAAACATCTGTAATCCTCGACACTTCTGCAGAAACTCATTCAAAATAATGATAAATAACTGCTCAGGCAGTAAAAAGAGCCCATTACCAGCAGGAACGTTGTTATTTATTGTGAGAGATGAATGTGAGATAACTTCTGCTGGTGTTGCAACCAGAGATGACGTCGTGGACAAGTGTAGTTATAGGTCTTGATTATATGTTCATAATTATTATTGTAAGAAAACTCAACATGCATTTGTCTGAGTTCATGTGAAAGTGAAGTAATCAGTCTCGACAAACACGTTCTTATAAACACATTATCTCCACAAACAGAGCTCTGTGTGATTTTCAGGTTTTGGGAGCATGTTTGTGGTGCTGGCACCGGTGAACAGGACCTTTATTCCAACAAGACTAACCTCTGCTTTTGATCTGATGAGTCATTTTCACTGCAGGACTTTACTCCCTGTTTCACTTTGAGGACTGAGTATGTGGTCGGCTCTTGGTTTAGACAGCAAACTGTTTTCACTGTCACAAATTAAGACACTTTAATTGACATCTAACATTTTTTTGAATTTGCTTCAGACTTGCCCACCTTTTCCCTTAAAGCTTCTTTTTAATTCCTGTTTTGCCAGGGCTTGTGATTCACTCGTCTCTGACATTTACAGGAAGATACACTAAAAATACAGTCAGATACAACTGAAGTAAACAAAAACAGTGTTTTTGGTATCTTGTACAGCAAGTGTCCGAAAGAAACTCAGACGTTATTGACTGCTTTAGATCATGAACAAGACAAATATTTTTATCAGTGTGGATAGGAGCCATTATTAATTACTTATGATAACCCTAACTTTCCTATTTATCATCTTATCAGCCCACATTAGTTCATAAAAAAACAATGAATACTGTATTACAATTACCACAGGTATATGTACGAGACCAGGGACACCACTGACGAAAGATCAGTACAATAAAGAATGAAGAGCATCTTTTTACTTTTAGTTGCGGAACTAAAAAAACTAAATCCAGCTCTGAACATGAGCAGAGCTCATCTAATCGTGTCAACAATGGTTAGCTTTGATTTACCAACCTGCTGGGCAAGTGGGACATTTCACATAATATTAACCCATCTTGACTGCTGCTGAAAGGCAGGCGATAATGTTTTTGCCTGTGTGTGTTTGCTTCTCTGTTTGTTATCAGAAACTCATGAACTACTGGACAGATTTCTATTTCAACACTTAATGGATGCACATCTTCCACTGATTCACCTTTGGAGTCAAACTGATCCAAGATGGCGACCAGTGTTGTGAGAGTTTCTGTCATTGACTGACATGCATTTTAGTGAATGCAAGGACTTTTTTTATTTAGTCAGGATCTTTTGTTAGCTTGCTAATAAGCCTTATGATTAAGTTTACTGTATTTATTCATGTGTTTGTTTGTGGTGTTTTCATCATTCTGGCTGTTTCTTCAATTAGTTTCAGCTCCTCTGCTCCACTCTCACCTGTTCCCTGCTACTGTATTCGCTTCCTGCTCTCGGTGAAGGCGGACGCTTTCCTCTTCCTCCCACTCGTTCCCCTATCTGCCCTGCTTCTGCTCTTTGTCCTGCAGCTGTTAATCTTTTGGAGCCTCTCTTTACATTTCTTTCGAATTGTAAATCATGGATCTGGTCAGCTGGTCTCTCAACGCAATTAATCAAATTTTCTTGACGAGAAGAAAGGGCGAAGGAGAGCCCTCTTGCCCTGACGGGACACTTGCAGTTGGATACACGGTGGATTCCTGGGGACAGTGGAAGATCTTGTGTCTGTCCATAATATCGGTCGAGGATGTTGAAGATGTGTACATAATTGGATTTATGATACAGGATTTCTGCTTTTTGGAGTTTGTGGTTACCTGGCATATTGACAAATTTGAAAACCGTCGCCAGCTGTTCTGGCCATTGTATGGGTGCCCGGCTTGTGTGAAGGAATGTGCTGTGCTGTGAGCACTCAGACTCAGATGCTGTGTGAGCTGAGTTATAAGCTGGATGCGATTCTTGCTGAGAATCGCAGGCTACTTGCAGCTCCTGAATCTCACTGGCAGGAAGGAATTGATCTTGGAGAAGTTACAAGCTCGGCTCAACAAAACTGACCACAAGTTTGGCTGTTTGGAGTTGCCATTGAGACGTACCAATGAGACTGTAAGGCAGAAGGAAACTATTAGTCGGCCTGACTCAAAACTACTGTTGTCTGAATGTGAACAAGATGCTCTGCTCTCACTACCCTTCCCCAAGGACATCTGTGGACCTGTGTCAGAGCTCCACCGAGGCTGGCTGATAATTGCACCATCACTTCTCTTGAACTATGGCTGGGGGAGATATCTGGGCCAGTGTTCACAGACTCATTATAAACATAAACACACTCCCCTCAAACTCACCACCTTCACTCCCCCCCCCCCACCCGGCTGTAACCTAGGTTAAATGTGAGGCACCAGGTGACCGTGTTGCTCACTTGACAGCCTGTGCTGGGAGCCCATTCTCCCACTCCACTCTCACCCACTCCACATGCATATGTCTTATTATGTCATCTGTATGTTGCTGTTTTGTGCTGAGTTTTTTTTGCAACTCCACACTGTCGTGTTAGGGCCACAGTGTGACATATGACTTTTTAACCTCCTCTTCCCTCGTGGTTCCCCTTTCGTTATCTAACGAAAAGGGCAGCACCTCCCATGAGGCTGCAGCCTCAGGCACCCGTCTACCCATGTCTTCTGTTGTTTGGTTGTCTTTTGTTTCTTTGGACGGTTGTACTGAAATGAAACATCATTGTGCTTCTTGTGCAATGACAATAAAAAGCATTCTGATTCTGATCTTTTTTTTTTAAGTCCAGGTGTCTCTATTTCCTCATCACTCCCTTTCTATGTAGTTAAGGCACACATTTAAGGTAATCAGGTAACTTTTCACTCACCGTTTGAGCACGTTGCATTTTACATGCCTCATCCGGTTCTTCTTCTGTTCTCCTCGTGATTATCCTAATGTTTTATTAAGAACATTTGTCAGACACAACGGAGTTTTGTTTTTGTTTAAAATACATTTCAGTTCTTTCTTCAAGTTCCTTGTGCCTGTTTCCATTCTTGGGTTTCACCTCCTGCCATTGTGTTACTTTGTTCAGAAACTAAAGTGAATTCATGTTATGAACAAGAAAAAAAGACTATATTTGAACCAATCGGTTTAATTGTAAACAAGAAAAATTGTCCATGTACAAAGGTAATGTTAATACTTTTAGCCATACAACACTGTAAAATTTTAAAGGCAATAATTTATTAGCATATACAAAAAAAGGCATAGTATGCACAACAGTAATTAAAATAAGACATTTTAATCTATCCCTCTTCATTTTTTTAAACGCACTGTCACTTCAGTCCTCACAGATCAGTGCTGCATGAGAAACAAGTTGGAGGTTGTTGATCATTTGTTGAAGACGCTGGCTGAGGGATCTCTGGCAGCAGCCGGCTTGGAGAGGACAGTCTCTGTCCCCGTCCTCACTCCGCTGAACACAGATGGAGCCACCTTACCCATCCTCTCTGAACACAACCAGACACACATTAGAAACACAAAGACAAATCTCACAAATAAGTAGACTGCACTTGGACTTTGTCATTGCATGCGTGAAGGAAATGTGTGTCAAAACATGTCTAAAACAAGTGTTTCTACCTTTCTGTCTGATTTTCTTTGTTGAAAAGTTGCATTTAATTTTAAATTAATTCACTTGTGATTGAAGTTTATCTTGATTTTGATCATTTGCACTGTATATTTTGTAAAATCTTTGACTTTGGTAAAGGATTGACCACTAAACATGTGACAGAAAACTTGTGAACTACAACTCCACACATCCTCTCTGTGATAGCATATGCAATGAAAATACTAAACCACCATAAACTGACAAGTCCTTATATTCAAACTAACTGTATTCAAAAGTAGCTAAATTACCTAAAATGGTTTTCCAGACACAATCATATAGATTCTTATGGTTAATTTAAGGAGTAATTGTGAATATTATTGTCTCCCCCCCCCTCTTCAAGTCATTCTACACGGGTATTTTACTGACATTTAGTTCATTAAAACTTTCCCATTAAAACTTTGACGGCGCATAAGAAACGGCGCATGCGCAATGACAGCCCAGCCATAAAGATTGTTGTAATCGAGCACTCAGGATTTGTGCGAGAGTCAAGTTTCCGATTCCGGGGATGGCTTTACCGCAGTTTGCAGTAGATTAAAGTTTTGTGATGTATCAGGTGAGTTTAAAGCTCCACAGAGCTGACTTAACTTTTTACATTTGAGCATGCATCAGGATGTGCTGTATATTGTTCTGTTGTTTGGTTTTGTGCTGTTAAGAAAGTAATAAATAAATAAATAAATACACTTCCTGTTTGGTTTAATGTGATTCTGGTTTTTCTAATGTGATTCCGTGTACACCTTAGGGCCACCGTATAAAAACTATAGCTAAAACTATAAATAAAAATATTAAACAATAGATAACAGCTGGGTCAAGCCTAGTAAAACTGATGATGCTACTAGCCCGCTAGCTCCTGCTACATGAAGCGCTGCTGGAAATATTCGTATAAATCTACAAAGTATGACGATATTACAAGAAAAACCAAATCGCAACCACACACAAACAAAAAAAAACATACCACTGTTTTGATCAAAAAAAAAAAAAAAAACTTTGCCTTTACAATATTGTCTTCCCTGGTGGTCTAGTGGTTAGGATTCGGCGCTCTCACCGCCGCGGCCCGGGTTCGATTCCCG
>JARVGS010001636.1:8895553-8914759 GCA_031762315.1 Hypsolebias antenori | reverse complement strand
ATTACTTTCTGTAAGTTTGATCAAAATCTGTCCTGTGGATTTTGAGTTATTTTGCTAACAAGTACCCGTTCAAACACGGAGCTACAGCTAAGCTAACACATCTACGGTGCTAAAACATCTAATTTTACCTCAAACATCTCCTGCAGCTAACAGTTTGTAAAAGTCCACCCAATAAATTACTTTCTGCAAGTTTGATCAAAATCTGTCCTGTGGATTTTGAGTTATTTTGCAAAATAGTACCCGTTCAAACAAGGAGCTACAGCTAACACATCTACGGTGCTAAAAATCCATAACTATGTCGCTTCGCCCTATAAGTCGCAGGGCATGCAAATTAAGAAAAAAGGTGCGACTTATAGGCCGGAAAATACGGTATTTTTATCTTAACATGTTTTTTGTCGTTCCTCCTATAGAAACCTGGACCTGCCATTTCGTGTTCATTTCTCCTTCCTGTCCTCTCAAATCCAGCCAACTGAAGCAGATGATCGCTCGTCCTGAGTCTGGTTCTTCTGGAGGTTTCTTCCTGTTGAAGGGAGTTTTTCCTTCCCACTGTCTCCTTTGTGCTTGCTCAAAATGGGAGACACTGACAGAGTGAAGATTCAACACAATCTGCTGCTTAGCCAGAGAACTTTACTAATTGGCTTTTTTTAATGTAAGTGAATGTTTCTGTTCAATGCTCTGACACGACTTCTGTTGTGACTTGGTGCTGTATAAATAAACATAATTGAATTTAATAAAACTAAAGCTCTTCAGCAACAGAAGGAAGCAGGTGAAATATTTTGTAATCTCACACTGAAAATGTTACCATGCAGGACGCTGCTAATGCTCCCCCGCTGTACTGCTCATGTCTTTATCTGTGATATCATTCACCACAGCGACGCTACAGTTCAGGTCAGTCTCTGATCATTCGGCTCCTGCTGGTAACAAGACCAGAACGTGCCAACACACTGCAGGTGAACTCTGGACTGAATTGCCTCAGCTCACACGGGCTTGGAGCGCCTGTGTGTACCCACAGACACTGCCTTGACCCATGGCCTGGAGCGGTCCTGGGTTCCTTCTGCAAATGACAGAAACCAGCCATGCACACGAGACTGAGGAGGAAACATTTTTTAAATAAGTCTTTGTGATTCAGTAAAGCTTGTTCTTTTATTTCTATAATCAGGAGGAAGGTGGTATCTAAATGCACAGAAGTGATGAAATATGAGTTGTTTCCTTTGAGAACTGAGAAGTTTGAGTTATAGAGTAGCTAAAATAATCTTGTGTACCAGAGAAATTGAAGCCGTTTGCTTGTGGACTCTAACAGCAGCTGGTCTTGGTTGGGTCACGATGGCTCGGGGGCGATGGGAGCATTAATAGCACCTGCATTTATCCTCGTTACGTTTCTTTTTGCCTTTAACTTTTGGATTATGTGCTTGTTTTGAGCATGTCCAAGGTTTAACTGAACGTCTGAGCTGCATGCGTCACCTGCATACAGGAAAACACATCTCTTATCCATAAGCATTTATATGACATTTTAAACAAGTCACAAACTACACATCCTCTTGGTCCTGGCTGAGTTCTGCTGCAGCCTGGACTTTTAACACTTCACCCGATCCTTAACATCTCAAAATAACACGAGCAGTACCACAGTTTTCAGTTTGTCACTCAGTTTACTTTTAAACAGGACCAGTAGTCAGACATAGTCTACATGTATTCAGCTCACACACACACCATGCGCACACACTCAGCCCACGCCCATCACTTACAGTTTAAAGGTCTAAGCAAGGTAACATTCTTATCAGAGCCTGCTGCTTTACGCTTGAACATCTGAAGCTCCGTTTCAAACAAAACCACACAAAACTTTAAAAACAAATAAAAACTCCTCTTTTTACTTAGGCACATTTCAGAGAAAACTAATGGTTACACAGAAGACAAAAAAAAAAAGCTGTTGGATTGGAAGATGTGCAAAAAAAATAAACCAACACGCTCAGGAACGAAGGAATGAAAACGTCTTTGGGAACAAGCGGAATTGCTCTTTTTGGTCCCCTCCAATGAAAAAACAACAAAACTGAAGAGCAAATTATTAATAAAACATAACGAGTATCACTGTCCCAAACAAAACGAGACTGCAGTGATGTGACAGAGGCTGGCAGTAGAACTGCTGCAGCGTGGGAAATGTAGTCCTACTCCAACAGACACCTTAAATCCATCAGAACACAAAATGAAGATTATTACAGTAACATGCTCCCTTTGACACGTGTTATCTCATAAACGATATGGAGTTATAAAGTTTGTAACTACGCTGCAATCGAGCTGCATCAACAGTGGTCCAACGCTCGTTTATACGCTGAGGAGTGTGCAAATACTCACACATCCATCCATCCATTCGAGGCCTTGGTGGTAGGTCTACACGAGACAAAAAGATGAAGCTGACGTCTACATTAGGAATACTTTAGAAACCTGTTCTGGTAGCAAAGCTAACCAACATGATAAACAGAGTAGGTAGCATGTTTGTCTAACTTGAAGTCACTAACCAACCTGACTGGAACCACCACACTGTTGAGTCCAGTCTGTGAATCATTGCTACCGTCTCTGATGCTTACAATAAACACTTTAACTGTGTAATGGTTCATGATGGGGTTTCTTTCTCCGCATCTTTAAACCCAACAGTTATCTGAAAAGTGCCATGTCGACATGCATCAAAATCAGAGTTGACTGATATTTTAGAGTCCCAGTTCAGAAATAGTTTGTATAGTGTAGTCCTCGAGAAAGAGGATTAAAGTTCATTATCATTGTTCTTTTAAGAGGATCCTTTGAGGACACAGAAGTGGACGTGGACCTGTGAGATGAAGAGCCACCAGAAGATATCCATGTTGGTGGTAAAGCTGGGCACCAGTCAGACAGGGATTCCCATGCGAAGCTTCTTCTTCTTCACCGTCTTCAAACCAGGGAGTCGACGGACATCGTCTTCATCTGACTCATCCATCTCATCATCTGCTGAAAATAGAATCTAAAAAATAAAAAACACAAGAAAAACAATATTAGGTTGAAAATGTTGGGAAGTCAGACTTTGTTCGATTATAACATTTCCCTGAAGCGAGTCAGAAAGACAAGAAGAAAAGTTTTTGAGTATAAGGCATGGTTTATGAAGTCATGTTGTGGTAAGTTGTGACTGCTGAGGCTAAATATCGCCTGCACAGTCTAAGTATCTGCAGGAGGCTATGAATAGCTCGTCTATTTGTGGGCACATTATCGAGACTGAATTCCAGGCAGCTCTCAGTGCTGGAGGTAAACATGAAGTGAAGTCTAGAATAGAAAGTAGTAGCCAAAGTTGTATATAAAATGAATAATGTGAATGAGAAAGAGAAAAAAAAAAGTACAAGGAGTACATCCAAGAAGGAAGTTTATGGGAAGTGATGCACCTCACATCTGTGAGAAAATACAGAAAAAACACAAAGTGAACAGTCTTCATTATTTTTAAAAAGTTTTATTTTATGCCTTTAAACAAACACACCAGAATGTTCCATGTGCTCTTCAGTCTGCCCACAGGTGGTAGCAACATTCTTCCCAGTCAGGAAACAGATTAACGATGCTATTTAATTAGCTTTATGACGTTTAGTAATTCAGTCACTGCAAAAATGATTGTTAGTCAATTAACCAGCCAGGGACTACAGATGAAAATAAGTTTGACTAAACCTAGCACGTTTACAGGATGTGCTTGTACTCATACTTAAATAATGTGCATCATCACACTTTTTAAATTGATTAAACAAACAAAAAAATAAATAAATAAAAAGATGATAATTTTAGGACTTTTAATTTTTTTTTAATTATTATTATTTCTATTGGTACTTAAGGTAACAGACTTGTAATCGCATCACCATCAACTAAAAATCAGGTTACTTCTGCCATGATTTAAAAAAAAAAAAAAAAAAAAAAATCGAGCCAGCCAGGAGTCGAACCTAGAATCTTCTGATCCGTAGTCAGACGCGTTATCCATTGCGCCACTGGCCCGGATGAGAACCGTGCGGAAACAACCAGTGAAGAGGCTGCGGAGACTTCTATCTGCACAACTTCGTGCTTTTTAAAGCTCCGTGGAGCTAAACACTCATCATGAGTGACGTCTGAGACAATGAATGATTCCCAGCAGCCGAACACTTCAGCTCGCTGTGAAAACGAGGCTTCCCTCCCTCCTGCTCACTGCGGCCGAGTCCGCCTCCACGTTGAAAAAGACGCTGGTCTGTTTTGTTGTGCGCGCACACACGTGGTATTACGGTAGAAGAGCCAGTCGGTTAGACCTTGATCAAATCCCTTCTGGCACCAGGACTCGTTCAACCAGGACCCTCCTGCATTTATTTTTGTCCTTATTTATATTTATTTATTTGGTATTGTCAGTTTAACACGACTGTTCATGACAATGTAAAAAAAAAAAATCTTTTTGGCCAGAATTTTTTTAAATGCTCATGTAACTTCACCAAAAAAAAAAAAAAAAAAAAGTAACCTCACAGTGTCATGGCGCCCCCTCGTGTTCCTGGGGAGGTGGGGGAAATCGACCATAAAGAAAACACTGTATACTGTATTATAAATGCGTTTTTTGATCCCATAAGGGTCATGTCATAAAATTATTTCAGTTTTTTTTAAACCTCAATTTCTACACTTTTATTTTTCTAGTATCTCACTCAGTGATGCTTTGAGTTTTTTATGTTTGAAAACCTCTGTCAAAATTCACTGGGACAGGATGCCACTGATTCTGGAAAAGGTATCTCTCTCCTGACTAGATGTGGCTGACGAGTTCCATCTCTTCTCTCATCTGACAAAACTGTTTTAGTTTGGATGTTAAGAGCAAAAACACTATTTAGTACCAAAAAAGCAGCTCCACATGCACGCAGGCTGCAGAACCAGATGCCCCATAGCCATGGCCAGGGCCAGATTAACACTTTGCTGTACCCTGGGCAACAATCTTCAAGGGCACCATCATCGCAACCCCAGAACCATCATAATCTGGCAAAATACATAATAACAATAATATACAGTAAATATACTTAAAATTCTAACTATCAAACGCATTTTTATGTATAAAAATCCCAATGCTCATAGAATTATAAATGCTACTATGTCCTCTTGTTGATCAAGACTGAGTTAAGTTGAACACACTTTGAACACCATATGACACCATATGTGTACTTGTTTAGCAACGTGTTGCCCATTGGTGTCAGAACCATTTGTAATGGGGTGGAGGGGTGTGTGTGTGTCTGGGAGTCTTCCCCCCACAAATTTTTTTGAATAAAGTAGATGTCATTTCCTGCATTTTGGTGTATTTTAACAGTTGTTTAACATCTAGTTTTTACCTAAGTAAACTTGATTCAATAACTATTTTAGAGCTAATGGCACAACAAGAAGTAACCTGACCAACAGCTGATTCAATTAATGAAATATATATTCAAAGGTGACGATTTGATGCCCATGTTAAAATTAAATGACTGTAACTTAGTTGACTTCAAATGCAAAAAGATGATCAATGAATGTTTGTGACAAACGATTTACTGATTACAACAAAGATTCCCTCAAGAAACCTCCCAATACAAATCATAAAACCAGAATGACTTCTGCTCATTCTAAATTTGTCAAATGGCCTAAATCTTCTAAAGTAAAAGAGAATCACTTTAAAAATAATATATAAGATCTATCATGTAGCCATGTTTCTTGAAAGAAGATTTAAATTTGATGGTGATCTGTGTGCCTGTTGTAAATTAAGAAGACTGAAGTCAGAGCGTCAGTAGTGATGCACCACACTCCAGCAGCTTGGTTAAAAATTCAGTTCATTCAAAGCAAAAAATAAAACAAACTGGCATGCATGGTAGTTACTAATAAACAAATGGTTAGGAAAAAAATTGTGTGTTAAATCCTCCATTTACCCTTTTACAGTTATAACGTGCATGCTCAAATTTTTGTGATGCATTCTGGTCTTGATGACTTGCGGTTCGTTGTAATACACTAAAACTAAACAGTGTTCATTTCTACCTTTGTTTCAGTTGTGCTCTGCAGTCATTCTGAAACCCTGCAATATTTCACATTGCTCTGGAAGCATAAAATATTAATATGTTAAAAACTAAAACAAGGGACCAAAACAATAGAGCAAAATGCCAACTGGAAATAGCTATGATGCTACTGAAGCACAATATGCTTGATGTTATGCATTAATTAGTATCTGTAAAATGGTCAGTATCTGATCACCAAGCCACGCGTGCAAGTTTGACTGAAAGAAAGGAATCATTGTCAGCTACCAGACATGGAGGTCCACCAGACTGGTGGGCTTGATGGTCTTCCAAAACAAAACTGAAATGTTTTTTTTTAATTTTTCAAAAATACATTTGTGGGGCACTAAAAACGTTTGGTTTTTAAACAAAAGGCCTTTAAACTATTAAAACTATTAAAAACATCATTTTATTGGATTTTTTTTTTTAATTTCAGGCTGAGATAGTTCTAAAAGTTAACTGGTTTATTGTTGGGGGAAAAAGTACTTATAATTATCACCAAAAAGACTTTTGTGGTGCTTTATCTACCTGGATGACTGAGCTTTCAAACCTTTTTTTTTTTTTTTTATATATTATTATGTTAATTGTCAATATTTTCCCTGAACGCCTCCAAGGTTTAATATCCATCCAGAAATGCTGTGAACTCTGATGAGTTGGGTCCAACCTTATTTTGCAGGTAATATTACTGATTATATGATGTGCACCCACCAGTCCAGTTTTTTGTCCTTTTCTGGCACAAAACAGTGCACACAAAATTATGGAAAATGAGAGAAAAAATTAAATCATAAGATCAAATGAAATATTTCAAATATATCCATCCACCATTTTTACCCGCTTCTTCATTACCGGGCCGCAGGGGTTACTGGTGCCTATATCCAGCAGTCACTGTGAGAGGTGGGGGACACTCTGGACAGGTGCAAGTCCATCACAGAGACACAAAGAGACAAATTATCATTCTCACTCACACCGAGGGATAATTTAGTGTTACCACTCAGTCTAACATGCACGTTTTTTGGGCTGTGGGGGGAAACAGGAGTACCTGGAGAAAACCCTCGCATGAAGAGCGAGAACACGCAAACTCCACAAAGAAAGGTCCATTCAATCAGCAACCTTCTCGCTGAGAGCCAGCAGCTCTACAGACTGTGCTGTCCTTGTTAAAAAGTACATACGTCACAGTTAGAATGTGTTAAATACCTGTACATAAGCACAAGTAAGAACACAAATCAGTGCACACATCTAGATTTCTCTGCAGCACACAGGATGTGGATTCTCTGCTTGGCATTCTAAATATTTTTTAAATGGTCAACAGATTAATAATAACTTTATTATCTAGCGGTACATGGTTATAAAGAGTTTTTATAGTCCTCTTTTGTAATAAAACTACAAATGTCTTTGGGGAGTATAGGCCCTTAAAATACTGACTGAAACATTTTCCCTGTGTTTAAAATATATTTGTGAGTGGTGAGAAATGGGTCACACCCAATGTATATAATAAAATGCATCTAACCACTTCACACCATTTTTAAAATCTTCTTTTAAAGCGGTGCAGCTTGATGACAAACTCCTCCGCAGAGCTGAAAAAATATTGAAAATTAGAAATCTGGAGGGTCTGTGAGCTGACTGAAAAACTAATCAATTTAACTCTAGGGCTATGCAGCGTAAAATAAAATAAAATAAAATACAGCAACATGGTTTGGTTTAATATTCCCATGAGTAAAATTGAAACAACTGAGAAAACTGGAGTTTATGTGTAATTAAGCTGTGTGGCAAACCATTTTGATATCAACATTGTTCTGTGAATTATCCAGTCTTATGGCATTTTTGGCCAATGGGGTGACTTAAAACCATGCACCAGCATTCTCCAACATCTGTTTAAATAAAGCTCATTTCCCTTCCACCTTACCCATGTAGTCGATCAAATCTGATCCAAGAGTCACAGCATTAAAAAGTAGGAAGTTAAACAGTGAAGCTGACTTCTCTGCTGTTTTACTGATTCAGAGTTAAGTTATTGAAAATCTGTCTTTTTGTGTTTTAACATCGTTTTATACTGTTGTGAACAAAGTAGCAGAGTCAAAGAGTCTGAAGGGATCTAAAGGCTGCTGTGAGGGCTGAAGCTCTGGAGCTTATCCCACTGGGTCTGGAGATGCTCCAGTTCAAATTAAAGAGCTGAACATCAGATAATGTCCAAAAGTAACATTCAAGCTGAACAGAGCTTGCACCTGAACAACCTCTCTATACCATTTAACCAGAATGCATTGCAACATGAATAAAATGGTGATGTTTGTGTGTCAATACACGGCTGCATGATGCTTAAAGGAGGGGCCGTGGCTGATCAGGTTATTGGAAATGACCAATCTAAGCAGGCTGTTCCAGGAGGGCAGTTTGTCCCCAGCTCCTGTGTCTCATGAACAGTATTTATACAAAGGCAGCTTTAGAAGTTCCTTTGGACGTCCAGCCACCAGCTGAACTTACCTCTGATTCAGAGTCATCGTGGGAAAGCGCTCGTCTGTAGCGAACCTTGCTGTTCCCCCGAGAGTCGTCTTCCCTCTCCTCCAGTTTTGCTTTTGTCTTGTGTTTCTTCATCAGAAAATTATCTACCACCCAAAACATGAGGGCCTAAACCCAAACATAGACAACAGTGGTGAAAAGTTTCTTAAGAAACAAACTGAAAGGATGTGAGTAAATAGCAAAACTGGGAAGATTTCTTGAAGCAAAATGCGTGAAACAAGACAATGAGTGTGGTCTGAACAAAACAGTGACGTTTTGGATCACGAGTACAATTGAATCCAGGACTAACAAATAGAAAACACAGACACATGTAATAACTGCAGACTTACATTGACGAAGAACGGAACGATGAGCATGACAATGGCCAGTTCCAGGTCAGGATTGTTTATGGGGTTGTGGACAGCCAGCTGTGAGACACACAATAAACATATACTTTATCTTTATCTACTGGGATTCTACAAAATGACAAAAATCCAAAAGCACATGGGCTGAGCCACAGTGGATCAGATTGGTCAACTCTTCCTCAACAAGAGAGAAAAAAGTGGCAAAGCTGAGTGAAACGTTTATAAGTGGGCAGATCAATCCAACTATCGATTATTAATCAATACCAACACGGGAATTGATATTGATCAATACCAGTGTAATGAGATTGATACTTTAGCGTCAGTTTCTCTCCTGTTTGCACTGCTGCGGTTTCACCAAAGATGCGAGCTGACTGTGAACGTGTCGCTCCTGTCACAGAGCAGGCAGCAAAGGCACAGAGAGGCTTCTGGGAATATTCCTTTGAACTTAAGGCTTTGGAGGTTGTTTTGTTATTTACACTTTATTTATTGTATTTTCACTCATTATTTTTGATTTGTAAATTTTTTTTTTCAAACCCAGAGAAGAAATTCACTTAAGAAGAAATTTTGTTTTATTCCTTTATATCCTAAATATATTTTACTGTTTTATAACAACTGTTTCCGTGTAATATGTACAGTTTGTTTATTTAAGAAAAAAAAATCCAGAAAGGAGAGCAATGGCAGGATATATTTTATGTAATTACCATAGTTTCTGAACACAGGTTTAATTTATTCTTAAGTGATCACTTTGTGCACTTTGTTTAAGGAAAAAATCCAGCTATCACAAGGTATTGGGGAAAATTGTTTTGTTACTGTTTTATTTTTTCAGAAAAAAACTTTTATTATAATAAAGTATTTTTATTTACTTATAAATTTTGCCTAATTCTATCCTGGGTGTTAATTAATAAATGATGGAAAAATCACAAAACACTTAAACGTCATCAAGATTCACCATAATTTTCAAAAGTATCGTATGGGTATCAGTATCGGCGGTATTAGACCTGTATTTACTTGGTATCGATAGATACCAAATTTTGCAATACTGCACACCACTACTCACCACTTCATGGTTCGTTTATCGTGGACTCGCTCTATTGCGGTTTTTCAAAATAAGATTTAATATGACACACAATTGGCTGAGTGATGGATGAGCCACACGATCAGCATGGAAGTTCTATTTAAAATAAATTATTTTAAATGATTTAGCACCTTCTGCACCTTTGTGCAGCCCACACTGTAGGAAAAACTTCCTGAAGCAGCTGATCAGCTGTTCTCCATGCAAAGCGGAGAAGTGGGCGTGGCCAAGAGAGCTTGCAGGTGGCAAACGGCAGAGCTGAGATCATGACATTCTGTGCTCTTTTAGAGACTTTAGAAACATTGTTTAGAATATTGCAAGTGTGTGGGAAAGGTTTTAAATGCATATCTTAAAATATATATATATATAAATATATGAATACTAAAATAAACAACTACTTACTACTTTTACTACTATTCCTACTTTGCGGTTTTTCACTTATCGAGGTGCTTCAGCCTGGGTACGGATCCCCCACTATAAACGAGGGACCAATGTAATATGTAACTTATGATCACGCTTATCAATAAACTGGCTATAGCTCCAAAAAACTGGCACCAACTCTGCTGGGCCAGGGCAAAGAACATTTTTATTGTTTATGTTGTTTTGTTGTTTTTAGGAGCAGGGAGTGGGCTCTCAAGAGACCAACAACTCACAAAAATGTTCAAAGAGCACCATGTTTAAAACTTTGAATTAGTTTGGATTCATTCCATCCATCTTTAACAGCTTCTTCCTTTTTGGTTTGTGGGAGTCACTGGTGCCCATGTCCAGCAGTCACTGTGTGAGAGGCAGGGGACACCTTGGACAGGTCTCCAGTCCATCACAGGGACACACAGAGACAAACAAAACAACCATTCACTCTCTCACTCACACCTAGAGACAATTTATAGACTTACCAATCAGTCTAACATGCATGTTTTTGTCTGTGGGAGGAAACTGGAGTACCCAGAGAAAACCCACACATGCACTGAAAGATTCTGCTTGATTAAATGTAACTTCACTGTAAATAAGTGTTCACATTAGTAGTGGAATGACATGAACTCAGTTCTTCATCTTCCTGCAATTTGAGTGTTTGTTTCTTAAAATTGACAATCGTGTAGTGAAAGCAGTTTAGAGCACCACGTCTCAGTCATATTGCTAAAGACTGTTTAAAGCACCACGTAGAAACCAGCTGGTGTTTAAGGAGCCTGTCTGAACGCTGTGTATAACTCCTGTTGGCAGCAAAGCTCCCAGATCTGATCAATTTATAAAACCGACGGGAGCGAACCCTGCGAGCCGTCTCTGCTCTGTGATTCTCTGTAAAATCTCAGAATACAACAGAGTGAGGATTAATCATCTGCTAGAGGAGACGTGGGAAACCAAACAGGTCCTTGTCTTTATTTCTAAGGAACCAGTTAAGAACTGGCTCTGGCACCACACTGGTCAAGCAATTTAGTGAAAAAAGATCCTCCTACATAACTGTGTACAAATTACAAAAAGAAACCGGATTTGCCCATTTTACATGAACACATGGCTGTTATGGTATCAGCCTAAAGCTTCCAGCCAAACCTCAACTTTTCATTGCCCCCCTGCCCCAATGGCAATCATGTGGAGCACCAGAGCATTGTGACAGAGCCGTGACAACAATGTTTAAAATTCCCATTTCACTTGTGTTCCTTATCCTTCAGTTATTCTTGCATCCTTTCCCATGGTGGACGCTTTTTTGCAACTGTATGTTTGAAAAGTGAGAAAACCAACAGGGTTTGGTCAAACAATGGTGCTTCTGTCCAAAAAGGAAATAAGAGCACAGAATTGAGCAACAGGAAAGTGCTCCGATTTAGGTGATAAAATTAGACCAATGCAACTGCCCATATGTTTAGTCTATGTGGTGGTGTGCAAAGATAACGTTGTTTTTAAGACTTTTCCAATCAACAATGGGAATCAACATCTGTCAGTCATTTCAGAAAGTCAAACTCTTTTCTTACATAGATTCATTACACATGGCGTGACATATTTTAAGCCTTTGTTTCTTCTAATTTTGATGATTATGGTTTACAGAGAATGAAAAAATAAAATTTGGTGTCTCAGAAAATTAGAATATTGTGATAAAGTTTCATGTTAGAAACTCATGCACAGATGAATCCTAGACTTCCTCAAGTCGAGCCACTCCTGAACCAGAAGCGTCTGACTGTGGGCTTCAGAAAACACACTGGACCAGCACCAGCAGAGGACATGGACCCAACCCATCACTGACTGTGGAAACTTCTGATGTCGTCTCCGGTTCAGGAGTGGCTGGACTTGAGGAACGAGACATTTGTAGCTCATGTCTGGAGTGAATCAGCTGATTAGGGTGAGACACCAGGAGTTTACAATATTCAACCTCTTCACAGTATTCTACTTTTCTGAGACACTGAACTTTGTTTTGTCATTATCTGTAAACCATAATCATCAAAATTACAACAAATAAAGGCTTGCAATATTTCACTTTGTGTAATGAATCTATGTGATTTATGAGTTTCACTTTCTGAAATGATTGACAATAAATACTGAACTTTTTCACTTTCTAATTTTTTTTAAATGTACCGGTACCTGTATTTGTTCCTCTCAGGTTAAACAAAATCATGAAATGACGACAACACTCGACAATAATTGTTCTTCTTTTTCTTACGTTTTTCCACTGGGGGATGAGAAGGACCAGCATGATGAGAACTTTCTCAAACACCATGATGAGGATGTAGAGGATGCACTGGCCCAACCACGCCGTGCACTGCACTGGCTCTCCTGTGTACACCAGAAAAAAGACAACACATTCAAACTTATTGACCCTGGTGTTTGTTGAAAAAAAAAAAAAAAAAAAAAAAACACCTACTATTTTTTAAAATGTACTTTCCACAAAAAAAGTAAGTCTTTCTGAGCTAACTTAGCCTGAAATAAAGCTTTTATTTGAACTCTTTAATGGCGTTTTGATAGGTTTTAAAAATATATCCACATTTCAGTTTAAAAAAATAAATACAATCACAAAACATTTATTTTACAGCAATAATAATAAAAAGTTAACCCTTCCCCCCATTATTACACCCAAAATGATTATTTGACATTTCTTTTTAAATATTCCAGTCTGGAGTTTTGTGAAGACACTGCAGACCATCGCACCCCTCAGAACCAGTAGTAGATTTCAATTCTTGGCTAATTTTTAAATGGTTTTGTGACATAAACCAGTCTATGTTGTGCAAGACAGAAAAGCATGTTTCAACAGTGTGAGCAACCACTGCCCCCCACTGGATATTTTAAGACTTTGCTTGCGCTCCCACCACCCCCATTCACGCACAGACTTTACCGTATTCTCCAAAACGCAGAGAGTCCCACTGTCTCCACTCCACAACAGCACTGACGGCTCTTACTCCTGCGTATATGAACAACATTCCCAGAGAGGCATCTAAAAGGAAGTTGATGAGGTATCTGTGGAGAAACGTAAACATGTTTATATACGTCACGTTAAAAACCTAAAGCATCTTGACTTTAACAGATTTTTGTTGCATGTCGAAGCAGGATGCTGTGAAGAACGCCACTCACAGAGAGCAGGGATCCTGTTCTGTGAGGTCTGACAAGTACACGTTAGCAAAGTGGATGAAGAGCATCCCGATCGCTTGTTTGGAGGTGTCCAGGAACCTGCAGAGACACAAGTTGAGTCCATCCAGTAATACTCACAAGAGGCCTTTATCTTAGACAAATTACCAGATCTTCCAGGGTCTCCTCTCATATTTGGGCTCCCTGAAGCGTTTCACTGTGAAGGAAAGCGTAAAAATGAGTCGGGAGGATTTTTACATTAAAATCACACATGCCATATTTTCCACCATACACGTTGCTCCGCCCTATAAGTCGCCTCAGTCCAAATACTGTATGTCTATTAAAGTGGAAAAATCCATAACTATGTTGCTTCGCCGTATACGTCACATCTATTATGCGTCTCCGCTGACAACCTGGAAATGTGGGCCAGTGTTGTGCCAAAAATCAATTGGCTGCCAAATGGAGGCTGCGGGAGCGTGCACGGGAGGACTTTTAAAAACAATTATTTGTTTGCTCAGAATTATAGTAAAGGTGTGTCTCAGTCTACCTTTTACTTAATAAATGCACTTCAATGGTCAAATTAGCTGCATTTTGCCAGGGCGGTGCAGCGAAATGAAGCTGATTTGATGGTTGCTCCAGGCAGCAAGCAGAAGGAAGGTGGCACTCTATGGCAAGCCGATTGTGTCATTAATAGCTGGTGAAGATTCTCAGTCATCCAGGACATAGTAAAGTCAGAAAAGTTCAAGACAAAAATAATAAAGCATAAAGTATACTAAATAAAGTACAGTTGTTTTTGTCTTGAACTTTTTTAAATTTGTCATTAATAGCCACTTTTACCTATTACATGATGCAACGGCATGTCTTATAGCTTGAGTGCCATCTAGTGGCTGAAAATGGTAGTGTTTAATTATTTTCAGTAGAATGAATCTCAGCCAAACATTGGTTTATAAATATGGGGGAGAAAAAATCCATAAATACATCGCTTTGGCCTATAGTGTACATTATGTGTACATGTACATTATGCAAAAAACCACAACTACAGTACTGTATATGGAGAAAAACACGGTAATCACAGAGGTTAGAGTTAACTAAAGATACCCTCCTCTGTTTTCATTAAACCAAAATAAAAATGTGTGGCTTATTATGGCAGAACAAAAACTAAGCAACAAATAAAATCACTCACATCTAACATACTGTGCAGCAAATGTGACAAGTTTTTACATCATTATTTTCAGCTATTTTTAGTAAACAGGAAACAGGAAAAAGTGCAGCTAAAGTAAAAAAGGAAAGCAAAACAGACAATGAAGATTTCTTGTATTTTCAATTAAATAATAATAAAATAAAAGAGAAATAAGATGTTAAAGATTCCCTTGTTAGGATAAAACCTTCAATCTGGTGACGTAGTGTAACAGTATGTACAAAGCACAAGGTAAATAAAGGCACTAGAGTCTAAATATTAATAAAACCGCTGAGCTGTAAATACTGTTTTTAAGTTATCACTTGAACCGGTCAATTGTCGTCACTGTGAGAGTTCATTGTTCACCATGCAGCAGAGACACAAACTAAACTCCTCCTCTTCTTCACAATAGCTGCTTGTTTTCTGTGACGCTTTCGCCAACGATGACGCCGACTACATCGTTAAAAAAACAGCTAAACTTCAGCTGAACATCAAACCAGCTGGGCGTAAAGCCGACCTCCTCTTTCTGCCCACTGGTCTGTCTTGCACACAAAGAGGAAAAACAAATACGGAACAGTCCTGTTGACTGAGCTGCACCTCCGGCACCAAAGGCTAGGATTTCTTAAATTAGGTTACAGCTGACGGTGCAATTCTCACTGAGGATTTTGTTTCGTTTGTGCCGACATCAACTCATCTGTCTGAACCATCTGAAGAAGAGAAAGTCAAATTAGTGAAGAGGCGAAAAACATCTGGACACAGAAAAAATATAAAACAAATATCTCTGAAACCACAAAACGTACTTTAATGACACATGAAGGAGTCAATGTTTGTACAACTGCACATGCAGCCGTTCCAATTCAGGATCGTCCCCACAGCTCAGTGATTTGACAAAGCTGACTGACCACAGTTCAGACAGTTTTACGAACAGCGAGCAAGCATTTGATGTAAAAGCTGAGTCATTCGCAAAACTCATCTCGCAATATCTTTTCAACATCACACCACGTCCACGGGTTGAACGAAAACAGCAACGGCTCCATCACTTCGCAACACAACAGACTAAACACCGAGGTCGATATGGACTCCTTCAAGCAACATTAGGCCTTTAATTCTTTATGAGCTTTACCAAGCTTAGTCTAAATCAGCAGGCGTGTGCTCAGTTCAAGGGAACGCTCATCATTACAGTAAACTCTTCCTCGCCATCACTTCCCTAATTTAATGCCATTCTTTTAAACGCCACCTCTGTCATATATTAACTGAACGTATCGAACATTTTGTGCATGTTGTTTTATTTTGAAATATTTTGCACTCATAGTGCACAAGAACAATGGTTAGTTCCTGACTGCTAATTACAGAGCTGGCATTAAAATGTTGTGGGTGGATGGATGTAAACAAACAAAGACTGAAGAAGACCTCTGGATAAAAGAACGTTTCAACAAAGAAGAATCTGTCCAGAGGACCTGACTCAACCTTGGTGGTGTTTCAGCTTTGGGTTGTGTTTGAAACCCTTCCCTGCTCACAAAGTGACACAATTAAAGCTTTGAAGCTTGGATGAGGAGGAAATTAAGCTCGTCTGGAAACCTGGAGAAAAAAAATAACCCGAGAACCACAACTATTAACACCTGCTGCTGCTGAGCCACAGTGGATTAAAACAGTTTATTTTCAGGGGTGGGCTTTAGTTCTGCCAGCTGAGATCAACATGATTCATCCAGATGTTAAATGACACCATACTCACACATCAGGATGCTGAAAGCCATCACAGCCAGGAGGCCTTGCAGGAAAATCCCAAAGGAGTCCATCAGGGCGCCATTCTCGCAACCCCGACTATCAGTGCCCGGGGTCGGGCTGGTGGACACCGACGTGTTGGCGACAGGTAGACCCGCCTCCCCGGCCATGGTTCCACCACCTACAGACAGGTCCAGGACTACAGCTCCTCTCAGAGGCAGTGGTCTCCTGTAGATGCTGGTCAGCAGGTTAGGCAGGACGGTCTGCAGTGAAGGACGGCGGCATCCTCGTGTGAAAGAGGCTTCTCATCGTGCTTCACACGGCCATGAGCAGGACAAGCTCTCCGAGTAGTTCAGTGAAAACGCACCTGCTGGTCAAAACATGGACTCCTGCCTACATGCTAACAGAGAAGGCTAACACGGAGCGAAGGTAAACACGACGACGTAAAGACGACCAGGTGAGTTAAAGTCCACGGCAGCCAACAATTATTAAAATAAATCTCCCCCCGGACACAACATCCAGGGTCCAAGCGGTCCAGACAGATGTTCTTAGCCCGCTAGCAGCTAAAGCTCCCCCTCTCCGTTTAGCTAAAACAGCGTTAAAGCGAAGTGAGCTTTCCTCGCGCGCCAAACAACACGCGCACTGTGGTTTGAGACGTTCAGGTGCAAAATGAAACGTGAGAAACCAGGTCACAGGTCGCGGCTCTGCACCTTCTTCCCGACACAGCTGTGCACTCCAGTTGACAGGCGCTGGGTCACGTGACCTCAGCGTAGCCGCGAACTGCATGCTGGGAAATAAAACAAACGGGATTCAGCATTTTTTTTTTTAAATTTATTTATTTTTGAGGCTTTTGTTTTTGAATACAGTACTAGCAATGATCTTCAAACATCAAATAAGTTTGTTCTACTCCTTTTAAAGAATGAATCAACAAGTAAATCGGCAAACAATGGAAGACAAAATCAACACAATAAACCTCACTACATGAAAATAACAAATTACAAAAGCTTTTTAAAAACTGCTGTCGGTTAAAACTACCCCGCAGATATGACTAATTTTTTTAACCTAATGTATGAAAGTTTAGGTCTATTCTGTGCAAATATATTGCATAATTTGGACATTTACACATTTGTAATGTAGACAATATATTTGATTTCAAATCACCCTGTTGCACTAAAAGATTTAAGTATGTACACTATGTACAAACATGCACTGTGGTAAACCACCACATGTTTCTGCTTGTGCTTTCATCACAGGATCCTCACTGTAAACCTCAGATATTGTAGGACACAAACAAATTGAAGAACCTAAAGAAAAATGATTTTCAGAAAATTAAGATATGTTGCATGTTTACAAGTCAACACCACCAACATGTTGAGACTATTATTGCAGTTTTTTTTAACCTATCAAACTGTTCTTTTTAGTGCTTCCTTTAACCATTATTTGATGCAATTTCTCACTTGATCTCTGAGGAAGACTCAACTGGTTTTTGGAGTATACAGTAACTGAGCACAGCACTGGCTTCCAGTGTGGGCTTACCCAAGAACTATCTGTAGATTTAAAGGTCACAACAGAAAACAGAAGATTCAGTATAATCTTGGACAAACCATAACAAGTAATGTATTATTTTAACCACTTCTTAAAATAAGGTAGGATAGAAAATGTAAATGGTCATATCAACAGTTGCAGGAGTGATGCTCATTCACTTTGTTTTGTTTTTTTGAATGTCCAGAGGACCAGACTTAGCTTTTTTAGAAATTTTTTACCTGGATTATTGAGCATGCATCAGGGTACTCATTCACTCTACTCCAGGACTAGAAAGATGAAGGAACTAAGAAACTCAAATAGGTTAGATTAGAGCATCAAAGGGTGCTGAGTTCATGGTCATGTTTGAAAACCTCTGTGCATCAACGCGTCTTCCATTCCTCCTTTGTGCCTTCACCCAATGAGCTTACAAAATGTTTTTGATTCTTTTTCTTGGCTCTTTTGTACCCGAGGCTCAGGAAATGTTGCTTCACCAACCTCAGATCCACATTTGTGTGAACAGATTCTTTAAAACAATTTTTTTATATAAAGAAAACCAACCAAAGCTGTACATCTTCCATATTTTCTCAGAAAGAATATGCAAAGCAGGATGCAGCCACGTCCCATAAAACTTGTCCATCAACTACGTAGCAAACTGTTGATAAAATGCCAGCTTGACCCTCTCGATGTGGTGGCACAGCTTGATGGCCGGCCCCAGCTTCAGATCCATGCACTCCTGCACCGTCGGAAGGTTCAGCAGCAGCAGCGCCTGCCCGTCAATCTCCTGCAAACACATTTTCAAGTGAGACCACGTTTCTATAAAGATTTGAATTAATCGTTTTAATATTTGACCATTTATAAATGTGACATTATAACTCAAAGGCTATTTAGTCTGAATATTTTTTTACTTGATCCAAGAAAATCCTCGCAAGAGGTGCACAGTCTGTGGTCCTGATGAAGCGAACCACGTCAGAAATGCTCCACTCCAGTGGGCTGGTGTCCAAACACAACTTCTGTGGAGGCTCAGCCTTTGAGGCCTGCAGACACACAGGAGCAGCGAGGCAGAAAAACTCAGAAAAGCATCAGATTCCAACATTTCACAAATGCTGTCCTTTTTGAGTGTCACTGAGAGCTTGGAGTCCAGAAAAACAATTTATTTCACTAAAGCAGAATTTTAATGTTAAATCATTAGTGCTCGATATATACCGTATTTTTTGGCCTATAAGTCACAGTTTTTTTTGCATCATTTGCATGTCTTGCGATTTATAGGCCAAAGTGACGTGTTTTTTTTTTTTTTTTTTTTTTACA
>JARVGS010001636.1:8874117-8887668 GCA_031762315.1 Hypsolebias antenori | reverse complement strand
TGCTGGACATGGGCACCGGCGACCCCCGTGACCCTAAAATGGAAGAAACGGGTAAAGAAAATGGATGGATGGATGGTTTCTGTTGTAAATAATTGAACTGCCTTTGTTTTATTTTGGGCTGATTTTTATGTCTAAAAAAAACTGGTTCATATTTAGAAACATTTCAAATTACAGTATTTAGATTAAGATTTTGTGATTACAGAGCCTTTGTCTCTTACTGAATACCATATATCAAAATAAAGTTCTTCCGATTAACAGGTCTCTCAATGAGACTAGCCTGTATAAATAAAGGTTGAATGAAAAATTACTGTACAGAAGTTTTTGTACAAATTAAATGCACTTTATAAAATATCTATTTATAAACCAGATACATTTTAAGTTATTTGCAAACCTCAAAGTATACAATGTATGTGAACCAGGTTTCATAAATTAGACAAGTGGACTTAAATTAGAACCAGCAGAAACTACAAATGAAAACTGCAGCCTAATTATCTGTAGTGGCCTCCTGTACAGTTTTTGTTTCTTTTAACTTTGATAAAAAGATTAAAAAATAAATAAATAAAATATATATGTATATATTTCAGTGCGTAATCAGTCGATCACCAGTTACGCTGGAAATAAAACAATTCTGGTCACCTGCTGAGCAATCAATGCATCCCTGCTTTCTTATCACCTGCTCTGCTTGAGTCACAGGAAATCAAACAAACAGTTTCACTCGTGTTCAAACGTGCACTAACAAATCAATAGACTGAAGTCCATTTTTAAAACGAACAAAATATATTAATAGCCGAAGCAAACAAAACAGCAAACAACTGTGAAACATCGCACCGCAGGAGAAACAGGAAAGACTGTTACCTTGGTGACAGTAGCAGGCCTGATGGAAATGGGTGCAGCAGGGTCAACAGCTTCTAGTTTCATCCTTTCCTTGAAACAATGATCAGCAATGGCAGGCTGATCCTGAGAAACATCACAAACATACATTGTGGGACATTTTCAAAAGATTAACTCTCACTTATTTTTACATTTGCAAACAGCTCAGCGGAGGCCTGCCAAAGTGTAAATGGTGATAAAAGGAGGCATTCAGATGAGGAAAACACATAAAATTAGTATTGAGATAAACCTTAGTAAACTCTGCAGACAGAGCTTCATCTTGAGGGAGGTTGCATATCCTCTGTCTAACCTCCTCCCACTCCACCTCAGTCCGAAGTGCCAAGAGCTCTGAAGAGAATAAAAACACATAAATCAGCTGCTGGAGAGAAAAGCCCAGCAAAGATCTACGATTACAGACATGACTAAGTGCTAAAGAGAACTTAACTAGAAAAAAAGTGTTAATTTTTCACATGCTTTTATTAAATTGTAAAAATATCTTAATTCTTGATTTACATTAGAATTAAGTAAAAAAGGGGCAGTATTTATAAGACTAGTTCTTCTGCCACCTTTCATTTTATTTACATTTTTTATTGTATTGCATGTATACATATGTGTGTATGTGTATATATGTATATATATATATATATTTATGTATATACTGTATGTATATACTGTATGTATATACTGTATGTATATATATATATATATATATATATATATATATATATATATATGTGTGTGTTTTTAAATGAAATGAATAAATTTGAAAAAAAAAAAAATGTCAATGCCCATTTGAAAAAGGCTTGTGTTAGGATTAAACTAGCACTGGTATTATTTGGATCAGTACCACGGTTTGTTCTGGGCTCTTATTAGCTTCAGCAAGCAGTTTCCACACACACAAAGAAACAAAAACTGGAATAAAAGCAGAGTATTAAATATCAATAAGGTCTCAACTGCTGTGGCAGGAGAAGATAAATCAGCTGTGTCAGGATGGGTGCTTCGTACATTTTGCATATTAACAAGACTGTATTTACAGATAGTTAAAAATGATCACCCTAATCGCAGACAGAAAACTCATTTCAAGGTCGAGTGAGTCATAGTCACTTTAAAATGTTAGGTTCTTTTGTCTTGAAGAACACAAATGGTAATAACTATTTTCAGGTTACGAACCGTTTTTGTTTTAGTATTTCAGCATATTCTAAATGTCTGAAACTGTTTGAACAGTTTCCCTGTTTTGGTAATAAACCCAGAAATCTAGTCTACTTTCTAAAACTCGACCAGGTCAAGGCCACTGACCTGAAGGAGGCCTCAGGGTGCAGCCGTGCTCTTTAGCCCATCCAGGTGGGTGCAGGCGTGGGTGGAGATAAAAGAGCCAGAGTGTGGCGGGCGTGTCTGGGAGGCCCTCGGTGCCGAGCAGTCGCAGCTTCAGCCTTCCTCCGACGTTCTCCTCCACCTCCGCGGCCCAAGCCAGCCCCGGGTCGACGCCGTCCTGAAGCTCCACGTAGCAGCCCGCACACAGAAGCTCCACTGGGTCTCTACCACGCTGGGGCTGGGGAGGAGACAGGGTGCGAGAGGTCGTAAATGAGGAGCAGACGGCACGCGCACTTACACAAACACACACGAACCAATGCCTGGGTTATGAGAGGAATTTGTACCGAGAGAATGAGCTGCATGACTAAGTGAGAGAACCAAAGCACGGAGGCTGGAAGTGAACTAATAACATGGGAGAACGTCACAGGCTGGTCCTACAGTGAATTCACTTTCAGCACCAAACCCTGGGAGGCGCACTCTAAAGCTCAGAGCCACACATTTTAGACTTCATGTGGGCTGCACAAAAAAAGAGGGTCTAGAAGCAAAATGTGATTTAGTTCAGGTAGAAACTTATTCAGACAGACATTTTCATTGTGAGGTGCTGGTTTTATCATTTCAGTGTTGGGATTAGACACCAGACAAGAGCTTCAACAACATAAAGACTATTAAAAGTACACACACACAGGGCTGGGCCATATATCGTTCACAATAATACCAGTAAAAAAAAAAAAAAAGTGTGCCTGGGAAAATAAATATCATGATTTGATAATTTCATGATGTAATTACGTCAGTGTTTGCCCCGCCCCGTTAACAGAACCAAGTGTGCCAAACTACCGAACCGAACTGCGCACCCACCGATCGACCCGTCTGTACTGGCGTAACGCTAATTAGCTGCGCACAATACTAGCTAGCTAAAATGCTAAAAACAAACAACGCACGGCTCGGCTGCTTCTCTCCATCCAGCTCTAAACTGCAGGTACAGACGGTGTCTCCCTCGCCCCCACCAGCCTTGGCTTTTATCTCTCACCCCACCCTGATCTGGGCTGCCGGTACAAACACGCACAGCTGTGTCTCTTGAGTTCCACAGTCCATGGACCAAGAGTCAGGTGATCAGAGACAGAGCATCAGAGAAATGAATCATTCCTGCGAGGAAGATGAAACACCAACAAGCTTCAGGGTCAGCTGATCACCTTGTTACAAGTTCTGGAAGTTATACCTCCTTTAAAGACAACTTATATTTTGTTGTACATTACATTTATGCTCAACAGATCTTAAGCTTCATTTTATTTAGTTATTTTGTGAAACTACACCTGCACTTTAGTTTTTGTGGTAGATTTTCTTATCTATATTTTGTGCAGACTTTTCAATCTGAATGACAGAAGGATCATTTTTATTTTTATACTTTGAGACTGAACACTTTTCTAAATAAAGTAATTTCAGTAAAATTAACCCTTGCTTTTTTTTTTTAGTTTTTATATAATACTGCAAAGCAACATGTTAAGTTAATTTTGTCAAATGGATAACTATGATTTGGTTTTTTTTTTGTTATATCACGAAATTTATCGTTATCGTCAGAATGCTCTGAAATATCACAATATTATATTCGAGCCATATCGCCCACCCCTACACACACAGATAAAACAAATACATGTGAGTTTGTGTAACTCGCTTCTAAACACAATCAGCTTGGTGGTAACATTTTCTAAAACCTTCACTGATAATGTTGTTTCAGACCCATAAAAAGACAATTTAATCAGATGACAGTGAACTGTCCTTCACGGCTGTAATTTATATTTTAGACAGACACCTGCTGCACAGCCCTCTTACCATTTCCAGCAGGTTGGCAGGAGCGCTGCACTCCTCAGCCAAGGCCTTCTCCAGCAGAGCCTCCCAGTCTGGATGTTTCTCACGCACACCTGAGATGGAAGATTCACAAACTGTTTAAATTGCCAACCAAAAACAAAAAACCAACTAAGTGGTCTTAAAGATTAAACTATTATTTTTGTCTCAGTCAACTGGCACGCTAGAGAAAGGCTGCACAACCTAAAACAAATAAGAGTTCATCACAAAGAACTGATTTTAGCAAGGGTCAAATTCAGATGCAATGTCTTTATAAACACAAACTGTATTCAGATATAGGAAGTGTTTATTACTGGCAGGTCAAAGTTTATTTAAAACCCACAGAGGAAAACATGCTTCAACAGTTTAAGACAAAACTATTAGTTAAAAAAAAAAACCCTACAAGATCAGAAGGTAAACTTCAGTTTCTTCTAAAGGCAACTCTGACAGCAACAAGTCTGAGCAAAATGTGAGTTCCTCTCTGACTGTAAACAAATGTTTAGATAAAATATGAGTAATGCAAGTTGCAGCTCTAGATTAAAAATGACCAAATCTGAAGGGGGGAAAAGGAGGATATGTAGCATACTACTTAATGTACAAACATTTTTAAGCTTGAGTGTCTATTAAAGTGTGAAATTAGTTTCAGGAAGACTATCAGCACATTGATCAGAAGGAATGAATCTGTAAAAAGACAAGTATGAGGAGAAAAATATATAGACATAGTATTTTATAGTAGAGGTGGATGTTTTAGTCTTTTGAAGGAGAAACTTTGGAGACACCTTGCTGCTCCAGTGGTTTTACGACTCACGTCAAACCTCAAGTGTGTGTCCAACTTTTTCATCGTTTGCTCCATTAAATTATGTTTTCACAAAATGTGCAAGACGCCAATACAAAACAAGAAGTCTTTAACTCAGTTATTTAAATATGGATCCAAACAGTACGAAAAATCATATGAAAAAGAAACTGAATTAAATGTATTCTTGATCAGTTGTTTTTTGTTTGTAAATCCTGATGCCTCTATCTGACACAGGTCTAACTCTGGATCTTACCCTCGGGCGGCCTCATGGTTTTGCCGTGCTGCCGGCTCCAGCCCAGCGGGTGCAGGTCTGCAGTCATGATGTCACACCAGAAGTCGGCGCGGCGGTCGTCCTGGTATCCTTCGTAGCGCAGCAGCAGCAGCTGGCCACATGTGGTGATGATGGAGGCCACCCAGTAAGGACCGTCAGCCTCTGAGCGCACACACACCTCCAGCTTCATGCCTGGGGTTAGCCCCGTCTGCGGACCCTGGTCCACCTGAGACACAGTCAGAAACAACAAAACACACGTTAGATTAGAGCTCTTTTAAAGTGGACTCTGTACATTTTGAAGAAGTTATTTCCAGATTTAAAGTATAATTTCACAAAAATGAATAGTTGTTTTTAGCTTAACGAGGCCTCCAAACAGAAGCAAAGCTGACAGTTCTTTAGGAGCGCGTCAGCTGTGAAGGTGGTCACCTACATGTTTGAAGGCATGATGGGGCACGGCCACGGCTCCAGTCTCCTCCAGGTAGTCATCCCAGTTAAAGTCAGCCACATCCTGAGCACACTCTCCATCTGAAACAGTGGCATTCATCTCTTCACGTCCTCTTTCCAATATTTTTTATTCAAGTAGTTTCACACAGCTGCTCGAGCAGTAGCCCTTACCAGACTCCAGCGTCTCCTGGCTCATGCTGGTGACCCGCAGCCCCCTTCAAGGCCGAGACTGGGAACTCTGGGAGGGAACACATGAGGAGGACGATTATCCAGAGAGAAAGAGAAAAAAAAAATCTGGTCCAGAACTTTGGTGAAAAAGAAAACAACAATAAACCAAATTTGATTTAATGATTAATTTTCAATAACATGTATGATAATAATAATATGTCCAATAATATAAGATGTAAACGTGATACTTCTGCATTATACCAACACAGGAGCCAGACTGCATTTGCAATTCCACTGTGTTTTTGTGCATTTTTTTTTAATCAGTTCATCAGATAGAACTTGAAAATGGAAACACAGAGCATTCATAAATTTCAAAATGAAACAAATACTTTTTAAATGGAAAATAGAAAAAGACAAAAATCTGATTTTCTGAGGATACATTCTTGTAGAGTATGGATTCAAAAACTTCTCAAAACACTGACAAACATGGGTACAACAAATACATAATACGTGTATTTGTATGTAAGTGTAATACTGAGTAACACTGTACTTTAAAAATGGTAAAAATGACTAAATTGCTTCAATTAAAAAAAAGACCAAAAATCACCCACAGTCATTTTCACATAGCTCTAAATTTAAGAGCCCCACAAACACCAAACCTACAGAAATTAACATCTATGTATGGAAGATGTTCGATTTGTTTCCTGGCACAGGAGATAAAAAAAAAAAAAATTAAAGAGAGAAAATGACCATATATGGAAAAGTGTAACAAATAGAAATGGACACATTTTCAAACGCTCACAATCAGAGTTTGTACTTTAGTTTTAAAATCTAATGTTTGACAGTATTACAGTGACCTGCAAATGCAAACTTAAGACACATTAGCTATTTTACTTCTTCACTCAGCGTCAAAAACAACAAAAAGAGCCGTTGTTTGTTTCAGACGCTCTGAAATCCTAAAATCGAGGCGTGCTGGGTCTCATTTAACAATGCTCCCAAATTTTAACAATATCATCCTGGAAGTAGCACCTCCGTAGCGCCAGATGGTTGGTGTTAGCTGGAACATTGAGTCTCACCAGAGTCACTTCTAGTTGTGAAACTCATTTTCCAAAACCTCCATCCTTTTCTTGTACCGATGTAAAGACTCAGACAGAGGTTTTGACATGAATGTGGACACACTCGTCAAGTTTTGACACAAGATGCTGACACAGGACGCCGTGAAAAGCAGATGAAATAAGTTTTCTCAACAACGGAGGTTGTGTGAGCGGGAAAGGAGGCAGCGCTGGGCGTGACAGCGCCGGGCAGCGTTTGCCGCTCCGTCAGCCCCGCTCCATTCAGTCGACCTGTCAGAATCGTCTTTGTCACATCTGACATCTCTATTAAAAACAGGGGCCCGCCGTCGCAAGCTTGCCCCCACCCTCCCCGACCACTGAACTGCCACCACGACCCCGGAGCTCCTCTGGGATCAGCGCCGCCTTTCACCCGCGACCCTGCACCAGACCCTCTCTGTCTTTTACCCCGCTCCCACTGACACAAACGCACACACCAGAGGGCCTCATTGTCCTGGGGAGGGAGGTGGGGGGGTCACTTTTCTGATACAAGACAGGAGGATAAAAAAGAGCAGCAGGGTAAGAAGAAAAACAGACCTGAATTAAAGAAGTTTGATTTAAAATGCTCTGACTGAGCTCACCGTTTTAAACAAACTAGAGAAGCTGCATCTAAGTATGAGCTGAATAACCTGTGAAAAGTAGCAAAGCACAGCTAAAACAACAAAAAGTCAGTAACAATAGCAAAAAGCTAGATAAACCCTAAGAGTAGCAGAAATATAGCCAACAAAACAAAGTTTTTAAAGAAACTGAATGGAGCTCAATAGATTTCTCTGGGATAATTGGCTAAAATAAAACATTTAAAACAGCATAAAATGTACATAAACAAATGCATTTAAGGATGACTGTGTATAACAACACTTCTAACCTCTTACATGTTTGTAACTTCCCAGATAAATCTTTTTAATTGACTCTGATCCAGCAGACTGCGTTGCAGTTTTTAGCAGATTGTCCCGTGCAGAAGAACCAGCCGCTACAGTCCCAGTGCAAACAGGAAGAGTACCACTTCCCTGTTCGTACCCACTGAACGGTCTGCGTGGACCACAGCTCGCAGCAGCCGACGCTCTGACTGAAGCTGAAAGAGAAACGGTCAAATGTGCACACACCCACGCCAGAGTACACACAGATTCACACACACACAGGCTATCAGAGACAACCGAGCTCCAGCTGCAGCCTCTTTACAGCGAGTCATGTTCCCATCAGCACTCAACATGCTGAGCAGTTCTTCTAAAAAAGCCTCTCAACTTCTGACGTTCTGGGTGAGGAACCCGATCTGACAATAAACACACACCCAGACAAACCTGCAGAGCACCGCCTCAAACTCCGCTGAATGGATCATCATGACTTAATTTAGCAGCAAATACGAGAATATATGCAGCTTTTCTTGTTCTTGATAGGGCTGAACGATTTTGGAAAATAATCTAATTGCAATATTTTTTCTATAAATTGCAATTGCAATTTAAAACACGATTTTTTTAAATATCTTCTCAAGTATTTTTCAACAAACAGAAGCAATAAATCAATCTGTTTTATAGTAAACAATGTCAGATTTATTTAAAGCAGAGATTACAATAAAGCAAACAAATCTATGCCTTTTCTTTTCACCATTTCTATTTTTTCTTGTTTCATAAACATAATAGTAAACATGTTAAGTGAACTTCCTAACTACTGTCTGAACTTCTCATGACAGTTAATAAATAAATATAAAAAAAATAGATTAAAAAAAGTTACTTTTTTTTACTGCTACTAGCAACAGCAGCAAGGCAGGTTCTGCACAACACGTCGTTGTGCAGCGTCGTCTTTTTTACAGCCAAAATAATTTCAACCAACGGACGTGCTACCACTTTAAGACAATGGGATTAACCTGTCTAAATTAAGGTTGAATGAAAAAAGAAAGATTTGTCAGCTTCTGCCGAGCCTGACGCCATTGTGCAACCGGTTAAAATGAAGTGTTGACTTCTTCTGCTCCATGCTCTGCTTTGCTCCAATCCACTCACTCGCAAGTCATGTAACCAAATCACATTACCAGTCAAATTGCGGCCTTTGCGATTAGAAAATCTTGTTTTATCGTATTGCGATATTATTGCAAACGCAATTAATTGTTCAGCCCTAGTTCAGGTTGCATTTTTTATGTGGGGTTTATGGCAGTCGTAGCACTTCTGGCTGCTTTTATAAGCTTGCAGCAAGGGAACGCCTGGTGACGTTTTCTGCTCGACCGGGCTCTCTAATCCATTCGCTCATCGACTTCAGTGTCAAGAGTGGCGTTTCCTGCTTGACCTGACACTTCTAGTCCTGTGAGTGGTAAGATGATGGACGTGCAGTGCTGCAGAACCTGTCTGGCCCCTTTCCAGTTGGAGGATGGATATGATCTGTGCCCCCCTTGTTTGGGGCTGGATCATCTGAGAGAGTTCTTGATGGAAGCGGTCTGCCCCAACTGCTCCGTTCTGCCCTTGTCCCTGCGAGCAGCTTGTTTGGCTGGTTTTGAGAGTGTGAACCAGCCTGTGAAGCGTATGGCCCCAGAGGCCTTGGGGCCTCCGTGCAAGAGGACCAAGAAGAGCTCCAGGGACTCAGAGAGACTATCTGGGCAGGTGGCCCATCTCACCTCTGAGCTGGAACAGATGAAGGCACCGCTTGAGTCCCTTAGGAAAGGGGACAGTGCTGGTCCAACTGGGTACCCTGACCTGGGACAGAACATGGGCTCAGGGGCCTCTGCTTTTGAAGAGGATGCTATCTCCATGTAGCATCTGGAACTGATTTTCAAGAGCTTTTGAGTCTGGCTTGTGTGTGCCGACTGCTAGTTCGCACACCACCTCCTGCTCTCAGCCAGAGGAGGATGGTTCCATTGTGAGCACTTTAATTCAGTTTCAATTCAGTTTATTTATATTGAGGCAACAAAGTTGTTGCTTTGAGAACTGCTCTTGCTCGGCTGCAGCTGGACGTTCCACAGAGCCAACCCGCTGCTTCCAACACTTTCTTTAAACGTCCTTCTGCTAGGTCGTCCTTCATGGTTTCTCCTTCAACTGAATACATAAAGGAGGTGCATGCCTGCTGGGCAGATACAAAGACTTTTTCACGACCGACCACATAGGGCAGGGCCCTGGTGGCCATGCAGGATGCGCCCAAGTTTGCCTTGGGCCATGTACCTTCTGTCAAACCCGCCATAGCGTCCCTCATTGTGGCTCCGGATGAGACTTTGAGGGCTAATGCCAGGTGCCCTCATCGTCAGTGCCATGTCACTGATAACTTGCTCTGTAGAGCATATGACTTGGTTACTTGCTGTCGCATTTGTTACTGGCTCTCTTGACCTCCTTGGAGGGCTTAGTGATTGATGCGTGGATGCTTCCCTTCATGCATTTGCTCTTTTTTCAAGGGAGATTGGCCGTGTGTTATCTACCCTCGTCCAGGCACGTCACCAGGTTTGGCTGGCACAGTCTCCCCTCACTGAACCCTGTAGAAAGACCCTGATGAGTCTTCTTGTGGTTCCTGGGGAGCTGTTTGGTTCTGCTGCACTTGCAGCCTTGGAACTCTCAGCCCAGGCCACCCGTACCAGATAGCAATTGGCCGGCCTTCATTGCAGATGCGCTCTGCGTTCTGCTGGAGGTGCCTCTGCGTTTTCCTCGTAAGGGTCTGCGATATGGCTCAAATATTATATTGTGATATTTCAGAGCATTCTGACGATAACAATAAATTTTGTGATATCACAAAAAAATAAACAGAAATCATAGTTATTTATTTGACAAAATTAACTTAACATTTTGCTTTGCAGTATTAAATAAAATTAAAAAAACAAGGGGCAGTTTTACTGAACTTACTTTATTTAGTAAAGTATTCAGTCTCTAAGTATAAAAATAAAAATTATCCTTCTGTTAGGAAGAGACAGTTGAGCTGTCTATACCTGCATTTTAGAGCTGGATGGAGACACAGCTGAGACGTGTGTCATTTGTTTTTAGCATTTTAGCTAGCTAATTTGCATTACACCAGTATAGACAGTTGAAGCGGGGGTGAGCAGTTCGGTTTGGTCGTTCAGCATGCTCGGTTGTTAAGGGGGCGGGGTGCTTGATGTATTACGTCAGGAAATTAGCATATCATGATATCATTTTTTTTGCCTGGGCAAGCTTTTTTTAACCAGTATTATTTTGCACGATATGATATGGCCCAGCCCTACTTCTTCGCACACTTATCCGGCCCTGCCTACACCCTCCATGGGGCAGCCACGACTGTTCATAACCAATGGGCTCTGCCCAGAGGTCGGGCTCCCATTCCTCTTCAACGCAGGCAACCCTCCTGGCATCCCTCCCACCCTCCTAAATGTAAGGGAGCTCGGAAATGACGTGGTAGCAGGCTGTGAGACACTTTACCCCATTTCAGCTCAACCGCTAGGCTACTCTCGTGCCCGATTTGTGGGTTATCTCAACACTGTCTTGGGGCTACGTGCTACAGTTCCGCCACCATCTTCCCGTTCCTGGTCAGGCCAAAAAGACAGTCATTCACAACTAGGTGAAAGCTCAAACACTGACCCACAAAATAGACGCCTTGCTGGCCAAGGATGCCTAAGTGCCGGTCGACCCCCTGCGGGATCCAGGGGGCTTTTACTCAAAAGTATTTTTAGTCCCATAAAAAACTGGTAGACTACGATCAATTTTAGACCTGAGAAGTCTGAATGTACTTTAAAAAAACATTCCTTTCCACATATTGAACATCAGAGGTGGGTTTCAGGCAGTCTCCCCAAGCAACTAGTTCACCTTGGTTGACTTGAAGGACGCATACTTTCATGTACCGATTGTGCAGCACCGTTGGAAGTTTCTCCGCTTTTCATTTCAGGGCAAGCATTTTCAAATTAGAGTTCTTCCATTAGGTCTTTTTCTGTGTGTTCACCCAGTGTTTGGCAGCAGCCTTGAACCCTCTGCAGGTCAAGGGGTTGAAGATCCTGCCCTACTTGGACGATTGGCTAACCTGAGCGCCAACAAAAGCTCGGGCAGAGACACACAGATGATGCTCGATCACATAGACTTATTGGGTCTTCGTGTGAACTGGCAGAAGAGCAATCAAATTCCCTTTCAAGAGGTCACATTTCTGGGAACCACAATGAACTCCCTCACCATGGCGGCTTGCCCGTCGGCACAACGTGTCAGCGGGATTCTGCAGATGCTGCCCTCCTTTCTGCCCAGCCGTGCACCCCCCTTCATTGTAAACCTCCACCTGTTAGGCAAGCTGACTGCTTCCTCTACGGTGGTACCTCTGGGGCTGTTGTCTCTGCACCCCCTATAGATGTGGCTCAACAGCCTGCGACTGGATCTGACTTGTGTAGTGCACTAACACAGAAGGTCGTGGGTGTCCCCTCAATGCCTTGCGTCACTGGCTCAGTGGCGAGATGCAGTGTTTATGGTGAAGGGAGTCCTACTGGCCTCTCTGCTGTCTCGGAGGGAGGTTGTTTGTACCGATGCATCCACCACAGGATGAGGAGCATCGTGGCAGCAAAAGATTGGCCAAGGTACATGGTCTCTGCGGCAACGGGTGAAGCACATCAATGCCTTGGAGCTGGATGCTGTACGACTGGCACTGAAACACTTCCTCCCGGGCCTGCGCAGGAAGCATGTCCTGGTGCGGTCCAACAATACTTTGATGAGTTTTCATGTCAACCATCAAGGGGGAACACGGTCATTGACATTGCTGCTGCTGACCCAGAAGCTTTTGTCTTTGGCAACCCCCCTTTTTGCCATCCTGAGGGCAGCCCACATTCCAGGGGTGTGGAATAGGCCGGCCAATTTTCTGTCTCGGGGATGCCCACCACCTGGGGAGTGGAGACTACTTCCGGAGGTGGTGAGGATAATTTGGAAGAGGTATGGCAAGGCAGCTGTTTGCATCCCAAGAGATAACACACTGCCCGTTTTGGTTTTGTCCTTCAAGAAGGGTATCAATTCCTCCTAGTGGCTCCCCTCTGGCCCAGGAGAACTTGGTTTCCACTTGCTGCACAGGCTCTGTTGCAGCTCTCCAATCCCTCTACCCCACAGGAAGGACCTCCTGTCACAGTTGGGGGGTCAGATCCTGCACCCTGATCCCAGTCGCTTCCGGTTCTGGGCTTGGTCGCTACAGGGCCCGGCATTACCTTCTCACAATATGATGGGAAAGTTGGACATACAATAAATAATGCCAGGTCCCCTTCCACACAACTGATGTACACACATAAGTGGAAGGTTTTTAGGAACTGGTGTTGTGTTAGACACGAGGATGCTGTACACTGTTTAGTTTCTATTATTCTTAACTTTCTTCAGGCACTACTTTCTTAGGGCCGGTTTCTATCCACTGAAAGTTTATGTCGCTGCCATCTCTTGCGGGCAAACGATGGTGGGTGGGGAGACAGTAGGTCGTAACAAGGATGTGTCCTTGTTTTGAGAGGCGCCCGACGTCTACCCCCCCCCCCCCCCCCCACACACACACACACATTCACCTTGTCGTACCTGTGTGGGATCTCTCTGGTCTTCACTGCCCTGCGGTCTGCTCCGTTTGAGCCCTTGGCGAAGGTGAGCCTTGAGTGCTTGTCCAACTCCTGGACTTGGCTTCAGTCAGACGAGTAAGTGAACTCCATGCGCTGTCTGTTCATGAGTACTGTTGCCATTGGAACCCGGCTGGTTCAGGTGTTACTCTCTGGTAGGGCTGGGCCATATCATATTGCTCCCGGTAATACCGGTAAAAAATGCTTGCCCGGGCAAAAAAACGATATCATGATATGCTAATTTCATGACGTA
>JARVGS010001636.1:8859381-8869460 GCA_031762315.1 Hypsolebias antenori | reverse complement strand
ATTTTTGCAAAGGAAATGACAGGAAAACAGCTAAAACTAGTCATTTTTTGTTGTTGTGTGTGTATAACATCCTATAAAATTCATTTTTATGTTAGTTTTGGTCAAAGCTTGAAAGAACCACTGCAGAGGGCCTGAAGAGCCGCATATGGCTCCAGAGCCGCAGGTTGCAGATCCCTGTACTGGTTGGACAGTGTTGAAGTCAGGGGTCAGCAATCTGCGTATAGTCCCTCTGCTGCGGCTTTTTGATCACACCTAACAGGGTAATTTTCACAACAACAACAAAAAGCTAGTTTTAGCAATTTCCTGTTTTGCAAAAAATATAAATACAAGGAAGTGAACCGTAATGCACGTACAAGTACTTTCTTAGCATGTAGCTTTTTTATTAATCCAACTTTCAGCCACTCATTGTGATCTTTCTCTGAAACCAGGGGTTTCAGAGGTGCAAAACTCTGTAAAAACAAACAAACAAACAAAAAAAACTACTTGGTTTAACCATGAGTCCATAGGCTATTTCAATCACGACATAACAAGATAGAACTTTATTGATCCCGCAGGAAATTGTTGACGTAAAATCAGAATCGTGAAGACACGAAATCAAGTCAGAAATCTGACATCTTTTCTGGGTTACAGTTTTCAGTCACATTTGACTGCTCTCTGTTGCTCGTTCACATCAAAACATAATTTTATTAAACATTTCAAATTTGTTTGAATTTCAAAGTTGGTCAAGTGCCATGTGATGTCTGCTCTAAATAAAGCACGCTCAGTTTTGAAGCAAAATGAGAGGCGATAAAAATACATTCAAAACAATTAGGGGCCAAATAAGATGTTTACAAGGGCTGCATGGCCCATTATAGGGCCTGAAGTTTTACATGTGGTTTAGATGAAATTAATGCTTCATCATTATGCTGGTCATAGGGCTCTGGTTGGACGAAGCAGAAACGTAAAGTACCTGTACAGTATAATTACTTAAAGTGCAGTCATGTACTGGTCTGACAGCTGCTGGTGACAGGCTGCTCAGTATTTTACCACCAACACTTGGACTGGCTTGGTGGAAGGCTCAGTATAACATATTCCTGTCCCTTGTTTTCACAATATGCATAATATATGTTATTTTAAGTCAAACACAGCGATTCTGGACTGATGCAACAACAGTACACACGGATAACTGTGTGGTTTTGCCATGCAGCTACAAGTAGCTCTTCACAAATATAAAAATATCAACTAGCTCAGTGTTTCATTCCAGTGTTTCTCTAAATCATCTACAACTGTGTCCCACAAACACGTATTCAAATACTGTACTTGAATACAGTACTCATATTTGATTCTGGTCGGAGCAATTCCCAGAGCTTTTACCGTGTAAGGTCAGACACTGCACTTCCGGTTTGACTCCGGCTGCGTGTCGCGAGCTTGACGGCGCTTTTCGTTCACGGCCTCGTTCCAATATGGCTCGAGCGTCCACTGCGCATGCTCTGCCGCCTATATGCCTCTGAGCCTGGCTTCATCGTCATTACACCGACTTCCATCTTCGCGCACACAATAAAGCATGTGACAGGCAGAGTCACGGCACATGTTTTAAACACAAACACAAAGAAGAGGACGAATCCGGCCATTTCCCGCTGAACTGCTACAAAAAGCCCGACGAGTCGTCAAAGCGGTTTCTATCCCCGCTGGGAGCAGGACTAATATAATGGTTGAACTGGGTTTTATTGAAGATACTATAGGAAAATAGACCCACTTTCGATAAGTGGTGTTTTTTCCCCTACATAAAATCAGATAGACTGTCGAAGATGGAGGAGCTTTATAGCCTATATATTTTAAATTACTGTATTTATTTTCAGTGCATATTTTTATAAGTGGAAAAATGAGTGATGTGCTTTAAAGGGAGGATGGGTTAGCACTTTTTAAATTAAATCCAAACATATAAACACGGCGATCGAATACAGTGGCAGGACGCAACTGCACAAAGATGTCAAATCGTGTTCTTTCCTATATTTATTTATTTATTTGTTTATTTATTTATTTTAGGAGAGGGCGGGAGAACCGCTGGGAAGTCCAATGCTCAATGTCCACTGGTTGGACAAAATGAACCCTCCACCACCTCCATGAAACAAGTGTGTGTTTTGTCCGTGAACGCAGCAGCAGCTCTGAAACACACCGCATGTCTCATGATAATGCTCACACACCGAGCCTCCTCGTGTTGTGACAAAAGAAAACCCCATGTCTGAACAGCTGCAGATGCAAACAAACAGGGGGAAAGTGGCTTCTCTGCAGAAACTGTCCAAACAGTCGGAAGGCAATTTTATTTATTTATTTTTTTCAAAAGGAATTTATACCCGAACAAATAATTTCGAGAGGAAAAGTAGCTGCTAGTGGCAATGTGAAGCCTTTTTTTTTGGGGGGGGGGGGACCCCCCCCAAAACACTCATATAAAGAAGCTGAGAATCGAATAGAAGAACAAATAAATTCACCAACCCTTCATAATTAAAATTTCGTCATCTAGTCTGTATAAATAAAGGCTGAATGAATGAATGCTTCAATTAATTGCAGCTCAACTTTAACGCTGCATGTTGGACATAAAGTCATCTACAATTTAAACAGGTTTATTTATTTATTTTTTATCATTTTAAATTGTGTAAAGCATCTCATGAGCTGGGGCAGAGGACGAGGACAGGTCACAGGGCGTGCGCGCGCTGCACCGACGTCAGCTGCTCGCCTGTCCACGACACCCAGCAGGGTGCAGCTTCGACTTGTTACCGCTAGAGGGCACTGCAGAACCAACATTTCAGAGCTTTGGAAGGTCTTACTTCTGATTTTTATTAGAAATATTAATTACATAATGTCGCTATGAACCTAAAACACAACACTCATTGGAATCAAGCACAACATGTTAATAAAACAGAATACAATGATTTATACATCTGTTAAACCCAGAATACACAGTGAACATACTAAATGTTGAGAAATGGTACAATTTATAGGGAAGAAGGGTTGTTTTAAATTTACTGGCAGCAACATATCTCAAAAACGTTTGGTCAGGACTATGGTTCCTCTGTGAAACATCTTCTCTTCTTTGAACAAGTCTGTAAACCTCTAAGAACCGAGACGACCTGCTGCTGGAGGTTTTGGAGGGAATGCCATGTTTGACATGTAGGATTCTAGCTTCAACAGTCCTGGGTCTTTGCTGAATTTTTGTTTAATGAGGACTCGGATTATTTCAGTTTGTGAGCTCTGGACTGCAGGGAGGCCAGTTCATCACCTGGACTCTTCAACCATGAAGCCATGACGTAATGAAGGCTGTTTGTTGTTCAGCTGTTCGAAGTATGCAATTCCTTACATCCATCATCTTTATCCGCTTCTTCCTTTTCAGGTCACTGGGGTCACTGGTGCTCATATCCAGCTGTCACTGGACTGGTCTCCAGTCCATCACAGAGACACATAGAGACAAACAACCGTTCACTCTCTCACTCACACCTAGAGACAATTTAGACCAATCAGTCTAACTTGCATGTTTTTAGTCTGTGGGAGGAAAATGGAGTACCCAGAGAAAATCCACACATGCACAGAGAGAACATGCAAACTCCACCCAGAAAGACCCCCAGCCAGGATTTGAACCTGGGTGACTTGCTTGCTGAGAGGCAGCAGCTCTAACTGCACCACCCCACCCCACCCCTTCCCCCATATGCATGCTCTGTTAAAGTATTGTCTGTATGGGAGCAGATCTTGTTCCTAAAACCTGTTTATAATTCGCTGGTTAAATGATGCCTTTCCAGATGTGTCCCAGATGTGTAAGCTGCATTTGCCCTAGGCACTAATGCACCCCCATATAATCAGAGAGGCAAGATTTTAAATTGCGTGCGGACAACAGGTCAGATGGTCCCAATATTCTTTGGTTTAAATTTTCAAAAGTTAATTAGTCTGACCAGAGAACATTTTTCCAATTTGTCAGACGGCAGTGTTTCTGGATGGCGATCACATATCACTACTATTTTGTATGATAGAGCTTTAACCAGCATTTGTGGACAGCACAGTGAACTGTGTTTACAGACAGCTAAGTGATTTGTGCAAGTGTTGCTGAGCCCCTGCAGCGAACCCAAAATTGACTTTCAGTCTTTTCCTTTGAGCTCAGAGATTTCTCCAGATTCTTGAAATATTTCATCATGAATCAAAGATGACAATATATTTAAGATCTTCTCAATTATTTATTTTTTTGTTTAAGATCTTTATTCTAAATTCTTTCACTATTAAGTTATTTTAGTAACAGACTGGTGAACCTGTGCCCATCTTTACTGAAAGATTCAGCCTTTAGAAAATGTTTTTATTTTAAACACAGCCCTTTGACTGACTTGTCATTCAACCTGGCTGCAAGATGCTTTTTCAACTTTTTATTTGTACCACTTACTTTTACTGCATTCTGTCGCATGTTCCCACTTTTTGCCAAGTTGTCATTGAATTCAAGATGATTTTTTTGAAATGATTAAAAAAAGGCTTAAATTTTTAGTTTGGAGAGGTTTACTTGGTTCCATTGTGAATATAGGTTTGTGAGATTTACAAACCATTGCATTTTATTTATTTATTTTTTTACATTTTATAAAATCAACATTTACAAAATTGGGGCTGTAAATCAATCAAGCCACATCAGGTCACGTTTGTGAACAAATATTGGTGAATTTGTTCTGTTTTGTTTTTGCACAAACTGTGTATGATTGTGTAATTCTATTTTACAAAATATTAATAAAATGCATTTTGAAATTATTTTGTATGGTCTGTATACAACCTTTCAGTGAATGGTCTAGCCCTATTTACCTGACATAATTTATTAAATCATAAACCATCATAAAATATAATGACACAGCCCTGAACATTTATTCATGATTCATTAAAATGTTTTGAAATAATGGGTAGCAATTTGTGTCAACTACAACAAAATGGTTAACCATAATTTGATAAAACACCTAATTTGTCACATAAAGATGCCCTGAGAAATGTAATATATTAGGTGACAAAAATTGAGCTCAAAAGACTGAATTGCAAAGAAGTCTCAATAGAGTTGAATTAACCATATATTCAAGAAAAGCAACTGATACACAAAAGTGACTACAACAAACTGGATGTTGAGTTTACAAGTATATTTATATTATTTTGTCAAAGGTGAGAACAGTAAAAAATACAGCAATAAAGACAATAACAGTGTTACATATGGTTTTCTTACACACCTGGTATTTTAAAGGTAAAACTCTGACAATAAAGTAACATACATACATAACATTTAAAAAAACATCTGTCCTTACACTCAACCCCCATTTCCTTTACAAAATAGCACATCCTTCATCACATACAGGTGTGGTATCAAACATGCTGAAACTCCTTCCAGTAAAGCTGATGAGAGTTCATAAAACAGATGGAAAGGCTGTCCATATTTTTTTTTGTAGAGAAGACACCTCCAGTAAAAAGTTGTACAGTGCATGTAGTTCAGCTTAGCATAGATTTAAAATCCGCTCCACCTTTACAGTAGTTTCTACAACAGCTGGACCAGCAGTGTTCTCTCTCTAGCTGGCTACAGTCGAGTCATTTGCATCTAAAAACACATCTGTACACACACACAGGCCACGTGAGTAACTACGTGGTGCACGTATCCTTTCTGTACCTTCATTTACATTAGCTTGAATGGGCTATACCTGGTTTATATAGCATTACTGATTTCTAACGTATGTGCCAGTGCATTCAAAATTTCATAAGACAGTGCATTAAATGCATACCTGCAAACTCAGAAGGGATGAAAATGTGACAAACCTAGCAGACACAGATTTTGTGGTTTTTAACATGTAAGTTAAGCATTCTGGTATACTCCAAGAAGAAAATTTGGTGAAAAGACAACGTGCTTCAGGTAAAAAATAAAGACATACCCTAATTTAATTAGGACATACATAGGAAAGATGGCAAGTCAAAAAAAATAAATAAATAAAATAAAACAAGCAACATCAGCAGCAAGCCAACCACAGAAACCAAATATAGCAGAGCATTTAGCTAATAGCAAAAAATAATTTCTTAAATTTGTTTTGGCCTGGATAAGGCTTACGGGCCTGTTTCAGCTACATGGCCATGTGCCTCTTACGGACCACGCTCTCTTGCTCCACCACTTCTGCTCTATTTCTTGCACTAATGATCCACCAGAGCAGACGTTTTGGTCACTTAAACAAAACACTGGCGTGTCATGTTTTATCGGTACCAATCTTACGTGTTGTCATTTCTCTCATCTTATGGCAACAACACAATATTTTCGGACAGCAATACGAATTTGAGATAGCCTTCCCAAAATTATTCACATTGAGCTGAGTGACATTGTAGGCCAACGTTAACGCACAATTCACTGATGTTAGCGAACATCCTAGTTAGCATCACATGTTGACAAGCTTTCCATTACCGATAACGTCATGTTGGAAAAGATAAATTATGACACACAACATTGCTAAAATAGTATAATTTATTTGCCAAATCAGGTTTAACTTACACAGCATATTATATTGTTGGCAGATAATGAGATTTACCTCAAAGCCAACAGTGTCCAACATTAGAAGTATAACAGACCAGTTTCCTTCGTCCATGCAAGATTTCTCTACCGTCTGTCTTGATTGTGATTGGCCAAATGACTCGCGTTCCACCAATGATCTTCTATTGTAGACAGAAACCTTCTTGTTTCCTATAGTCCAGTCAATGGGAAATTATGCCATCTATCACACCTCTGACAACAACGCCCCCCCTCCCCCCCATCACACATATGATGAAAAAATGTCTTTGGATCTAGATGATTCACGTAAATGACATTTTGTTTGAAATTGGCAAATTTTGCAGAAAAGCCACACGTTTGCAGGTATAAGATTCATACAGATCCAAAAGGTGATCATAATGAAAATAACACAAGTGAAAAACAAAAGATTTGATTCATATTAGATTGTTCCCCTCAGCATCAACAATCGTGACACTGGTTTAAGAATTTCCCTTACTTTTATGAAGCTTTGCGCTCAGTTGTTCATACGTACATGTTCACAGCTGAGACAAGACAGTTTTTTTGAGATGCCAGAGAGCATCTTGGTATCATTTTACCTCATCCTCTAATGGAGGAACTGGAAAAGTCAGGCTCAGAGCCAGTCAACCCTACACCACATGAAGATGAAACAGAACGAAGTAAGAGCCTATAGTAAAGTGTGCTGAACTGTGATGTTTCTGAAGAGTTTGTCTTTTCAGTTACTTATCAGTGGCTCCATTCTGGGGTTGACAAAAGAAAAGCCGCGGAATGCATTCTGGTCCATGGTTTCAATGAGTTTTTTGTCACCATGTGAGAGACGGGGCTTCTCGTTCAGGAACTCGCGGTCAAAGTTGCTGCAGTCATTGGGAGATTTCTGTAGGCAGAAGATCAGCGAGTTCAGTTAGCCTACAAGCATCTTAAAATACTGAGAACACATGCAGGTGTATCTAAACACGTGCAGATGTACGAGGCTCATACCACTTTAGGCTTGAAAGGAGGCTCAACTTGTCTCTTGGCCAGTGCTGTCCAGTTGATGGCTTTAAAGAAGGGGTGCAAACGAATGTCGCCCACCACACCCAACCTCTTGCTGGGGTCTCGCACAAACAACTGAAGAAATCACAGGAAACATTTACTAGTGAGAAACAACCCAAAGTCTCTGTGATACTAAGAGGATGTCCATAAACATTTAACTGTTCACCTGTTCAAGTAGGCTTTTGGATTCCTTGGTGAGCCATCTAGGGTAGTGCGGGGTTTCTGTTCTGATGGAGTCGAACAGCTGGTCCTCATCGTCACCTTGGAACGGTGACTGACCAATCAGCATCTCATAAACTAGCACGCCAAATGACCACCAGTCCACTGAGAAAGTGTACTTCAGTCCAAGTAGGATCTGAGATAAAAGACAGTTCATCAGAGGCAAAAAGTAACAAGTATTGTACATAGATGCTGCATGTCTCCTAATATCCAGTGGCACACAGACACATTAGTACATGTAGAAATACAAGTAAGACAAGCGATTCTAAAAAATAAACAAGCAACGTTAACCAAGTCATCAAACTAACCTCAGGCGCAATGTAATCCGGTGTGCCACAGAATGTGCTGGCTCTGTTCTCTGCAGAGATCCTCTCTCTGCACATGCCAAAGTCTGCAATTTTAACATGTCCATCCTTGTCCAGCATAACATTGTCCAGCTTCAAATCTCTGCAAGCCAAGAGATGGAGAGATATGAAAAAGAACTCTATTCCAAGAAGCTCAAAATCCATAAAAAATACTTCCTAGTTTATGAAGCAACATGCTGAGTAAAACTCAGTGTTTAGTCTTACCTGTAGACAACACATTTAGAGTGGAGGAACTGCAGTCCCAATATTATCTCTGCAGCATAGAATCTAAAGAAAATAAAATAAAGAAATAAAAGTGAAACAGTTTTGTTATGACCGCAACTCAGTGTTACATTTGTGGAGATCAAACGCCGCAGCACCCGTGGCATCGTTTCCCTGCATACTCACGTAGCTCTGTTGACATCGAAGCGGCCTTTTTCTTGAATGTGAAACATCAGGTCGCCTCCATTCAGGTACTCCATAACAAAGAAGAGATGCTCCTGAGGAAACAAGATGTTGCTGTCAGACACAAATGAAGACACAGTCCAAGTGTATGTTTGATTTCCTGTTAGAGATTGCGCCATTGTATTAGTAAAACCATAACAAGATTTACTAATAGAGATGAACAGTAATGTCCTTTACTTTGGTTTGGAACGTGGAGTAAAGGTGGGTGAGAAAAGGGTTCTCCCAGGCCAGAGACAGGACTCGCTTCTCTACCATGGTGCACTCCACATCATCATCCATGATGACCACGTCCTTCTTTAGAACCTTCACAGCAAAGTACTGTCCCCGTCCTTTCAGCTCTGCCAGCAACACCTATGAATGGTAAAAATGGGTGATGTGGTACATGAGTTCATCTCAGTGGGAACATTTTTAGCAACAAAGCTCTGAGGTCTTTCTTCTTGCCATTTGCTCGTATTACACGAGGGATCACCGTTTTATTGGTGTTTACTCTGTGGTACAGTGCCTTTAAGGTGAGGAACGTGTTGCGGGGCGTACCTTGCCAAAGCTGCCTTTTCCCAACACTTTATGGAACACAAAGTGGTTGAAGGTGAGACGCGTCTGTGGAGTCGTAACTGCAGACGGGGTAGGACTCACTCCCATGTCCTTGTCACCAGGAGTAACTACCGGTACACATTTGCACATTTTGAGTAAATGAATACGCAAACCTGTGTGCAAATATTCATGCAAATGTCTCCACAATTCCAGACAATTCACAAGTATGGAGGTAAACGGAGGATCAGCAACCAACTAAAGACAATGAAGCTTGATGACTTGAGTGAAGCTTGACTGAAATCAAACAATTTATAACACTTCTGGTACCAAATTCTGCATAATTTATCTTACCAATAGGTTCTGTTATGGCGTTTTTGATGTCTTGGTAGATTCCAATATCTGGTCCAGTGGGCTCGTCTTGCTTCTTGGTGGGTTTCTAAGATTAAAAAAAAAGTTTGCTTTAATGTATTTCACATATATGAACATTCAATATAAAACAAAAAACAAAGCACATTGGCTGTACGAACCTGGGAGATTTGAGACAAAGCTTCTGCCAGCATTTTCTGGTTGATTCCACATAGATTGGCCACTTTTACTTGGCAGTAACTATGAACATTCATGCTACAATCTGGACGGCAGCACCAACAAATCATCAGCCAGGCAGAGATGGGGAATATACATAAAAAGATAATGTTATAGTCATTATAGAACGCAAGAAGAAAGCAAATATAGGTGCTGGTCATAAAATAAGAATATCATGAAAAAGTTTATTTCAGTACAGGTAGTCCCCAACTTACGTCGGTCTCGACTTATGTCGAGTCGACTTTATGAACGCGCTCCCATTGAAAAGCATTGCTTTGAAGTTACAGCGTTTATGTGACTTTACACCAAAAATACGGTACCGAAACAAAACTTACAGGAGAGGGAGGGAGGGGGTTGACGCGTGCTCAGTGGAAATTTACAGG
>JARVGS010001636.1:8823496-8843491 GCA_031762315.1 Hypsolebias antenori | reverse complement strand
CTGCGCGTGGAGGGATATCCAATAAGCGAAGCTGTCTAAAGGGCGTAGCTCATATGAAATAGAACATGTGTTGCATCATGTCATGTCCCTGAAAAAAAAAGTCCCTGAACAGCACAGCAAATGTCAGCACCAACAGCTGCGATACATTTTTCAGCACCAGTCGTTTATGTTTCAGCTCATTCGGGCTCTTCGGAGCGCCTCCTTTGACACACGCTGTCCCATTTTTGTTTCTCACAATTGATCATGATAATTATTTTGTTATAATTCACCCACCTTAACAAACAAAACAATCAAGTTTATCGAAGAAAACATGCGCCTCTCTAAGTGCGTTTCATAGTAGGGATACATTTTTTGACACAACACCTGAAGACCTCGCGAACTGCTACGTAGCAACAGAAGACGCTCTGACGTCACTGCTGACGCGTTTTAACTTACCGTAAACCACGGAGCAGTTTAACGGAATGAGCCTCGTGTCTGCTGCTCGCCTCCAACCTCCACTTGGATAAGTTATATACCACCTGAAAATAAAAAATAAAGACGTCTTCCGGCGGGAAACATGGCGAACACAGAGGTATGTTGTTGTTCCAACAGCCAGCTGGATGCTAACAAAACAAGCGGTCACAACCCTTTGTTAAAGCTCAGCCGTTCACATTTTGCTCTCATGTTGGCTCTTAAAGGGAAGTAAACTTTGGGGAGGTCGTTTTGTGGGAGACACGGATCCGGTCATGGAGAAGTTCAACTCGTCCGTCGCTTACGACCAGAGGATGTGGGACGCAGACATCCGAGGGAGCAAGGCTTATGTCAAAGCTCTGGAGGAGGCGAAGCTGGTCAGCACGGAGGAAATGGAGCAGATCTTACAGGGGTTAAACCAGGTGAGGAGACACAAGTCAGTTCAGTTAATTTATATACTGTAGTGCCAAGTCACAACAGAAGTCACCTCAGGGCACTGGACCGAAATGTATAAAATAAATTAACTTTATCTGAGGAGCAGACGGCTTTGAATTTAACTCCATCACAGAACTCTCATCTTGAGCAAGCATGAAGGTGACAGTGGAAAGAAAAAACTCCCTCATGAGAAAGAAACCTTAAGCAGAACCAGGCTCAGGACAAGCGGTCATCTGCTTCAACCGGCTGGCTTTGAGAGGAACAGATACACAATGGCAGGCCAAGAATCATATGTTAAGATAGAAATGGTATCAAATTAAAACTATTCAGTTTTAACAATTCAGGAAATAGGTCAATTTGTCCTCCAGATGTCTAATCCTATAGCAGCATAACGTCAACCCTAACTATAGGATTGATCAAAAAGGAAATTCTTAAGCCCAGTCTTAAAACTGGACAATGTGTCAGCCTCACGGACAGAAGCTGGAAGTTGTTTCCACAAGAGAGGAGCCTGAGAACTGAAAGATCTTCCTCCCTTTCTGCTCTTGGAAACTCTAGGAACCTCAAGTAAACCTGAAGTCTGAGAGTGAAGTACTCTGTTAGGAAAACATAGAGCAATAAGATCTGCAATATAAGATGGAGCTAGGTAAGATTTTGAATTCAGTTGTGGATTTTGACAGGGAGCCAGTTGAGAGAAGCTAAAACTGGAGAGACAGTGAAGACTCTGGCAGCAGCATTTTGGATCAACTGAAGACGTTTTAAAGAAGTATTTAGACACCCAGATATAAATCATTGCAATCGTCCCGTCCAGATGTGGCAAATGCATGAACCAGTTTTTCTTCATCATTTTTAGATGTGTTTAATTTTAGTGATATTACACAGGTGGAAGAACGTGGTTCTAGTAACGTTTTGCTAAACGGAAAACAGCAAATAAACATAGCTGAAACATTGAAACTGTTCTTATTTACTAGTCTCAAACTAGCAGAGCTGTGTGTTTTCTATGTGCCCCAGTGTCTATTTAGTGTTTGATGGGTGGCAGCTGAAAGTGCACGTGAGGCAGAGATCCTGTTTTCTGCTGAGTGTGTTGTAAACAATAGTGTCATCATGTGACAGGTGCACAACCAGCTGCTACTCTTTCATTCAGGCAGCTTTTCAGCCTGCCCTGGTGTTAGGCTTTGTCAATATGCAAACATTGGGTTTTTGTAAAAAAAAAAAAAAATAATAATAATAATAAAATTTTAAAAAAGCAATTGTTGCATAAAATGTTGATTTAATGGTCTATAGATGTGGTTTTCCTGAGTGTGAATCTATTTGGTGAAACAGTCATTTTTCTCTGCAGATTTCTGAGGAGTGGTCTGAAGGTGTTTTTGTGCTCAAACCTGAAGATGAAGACATTCATACTGCCAACGAGCGCAGGCTTAAGGTAAAACAAACAAACAAACAAAAAAAACCCACAACCAGTCTTCTATTCTGAAGCTGAAGACGTTTCTCTTCATATCTGGGAGGAATTTATCAGTTCAAAAATGTCTGGAGTGTGTGGAGTCGTCAGCTTTTTAGAACTGCATGAGAGGCCTCGTTAGATTCACATGCAGTTAGACTGGAACTACTCGCCCCAGCGGAGGCTCATCTCTTTGTCTGCCTGCATCACGAGACAGATGTTTGATCGCGTGCATGAAGGTGCGAATCGGAGTGAAGCTGGCGGGGAATCAGACCTAAAGCTGCATTGTAAGTTTAAAAAGTTGAAATCCGAGACCTCCTCTGTTTTAAAGTTGTTTTTTTCTTGTTTGACATAAATGTTATCCTTCACGCCCTCTCAAACCATCGGTCTTCTCCGTCTAAGATGTGAACGTTTTGGTCCTCAAAAGAGTGTCCCTTGTCTTTGAGGTGGAGTCTGAGTCTTGTCCTGAAGAACCAGGCCTCGTATGAAATCCTATAAAGCTTGGAACTCCACACACTCGAGACATTTTTGAACTGATAAAGCCTCCCAGATGGGAAGCAAAACATCTTCAGCTTCAGAATAGAAGTCCAGGTGTTTTTGTTCTTAACGGACTATGACCTGGATGACTGAGAATCTTCACCAGCATTTTGCCATGCACTTTGGGAAGTCTTAATATCCAGCTGAAAGGAAACAATGAATCAATCTCACAGATTCAGCATCAACATTTATGACACCAGCTCCCAATAGCTTCAGCTTTCTTCCATATTTCATTGTTTTTCACATAAAACGCTTTCACTGACACATTTCCTCGCTGCCTCAAATTTCTAAGATTTCACACACTTTAATTCATCTCTTAAAAACTTAACAAACCAAACACACCCTTCAATCTTGTGAAACTATATTAAGGTCACAACTCAGGCAATAAATCAATTTCTGTGAGAGCTATAGTCAAGTATACAAATGAGAGCTGAACTAACAGCAACTTTAAGCACTTGTTGACAGTAATAAACGTCCAATTAACATAAAAAAAATATAAAAATAAGCTAAAAGACACATTTGATGTTTTGAACTGTAAACGTTTTGGCTTGCTGTTATAAAATGTGTCATATTCTCTTTGCTGCTTGTTTTGCAGGAGCTGATCGGCACTGCAGCAGGCAAGCTGCACACGGGCAGGAGCAGAAATGATCAGGTTTGTGTTTATAGTCAACAAACTGCAGTGACACATTAACAGTAAATCCCTGCTGGTGGTGAATTCTGATTCTTGGCTGTGATGTGGTTGATCAGGTGGTGACTGACATGAGGCTGTGGCTGCGAGATGCCATCACGACCCTGTCGGACTACTCCCTGCAGCTCGTGTCGACCCTGGTGGAGCGGGCCGCGGTGTAAAACACACTTGAACAAACGAAAACACAATTTACGTCTGGTTTTCTGCTTCCTTAAAATGCTCTCCTGTTACGTGTTTTAATACAGAGAAATTGACGTCCTGTTCCCGGGTTACACTCACATGCAGAGAGCTCAACCAATTCGATGGAGCCACTGGATTCTAAGGTTTGTTTTGATGGCGGCGGCGCAGCTCGTCACCCGTCGCTGCTGTCACCGTCAACGGTCTTTGCCCTCCTGTCTGCAGCCACGCCGTCGCTTTAAGCAGAGATGTGGAGCGGCTCCTGGAGATCAAGAAACGAGTGAACGTCCTACCACTCGGCAGGTACAAATACACTCTGCGCGATTGTATGTGGAAACTCACAGACACAATCCAGTAACTGGGAATATTCCTGTTTCAGTGGCGCCATCGCTGGAACCCCGTTTGACATCAACAGGGAGCTTTTGAGAAAAGGTCAGGCCAGTCGTGGTTTAGTTGTTTTTACATTTCACCAATCACCTGCGACTTAGTTACTGCCTGTCTCCATGAAAGGCAGGTGCTATTTGTTTTTTATATATTTAACCCCTTATTTTACCAGGAAGAAATCCATTGAGATTATTACAGTAATCTCATTTAGAAGGATGTCCTGGGCAATATGCAAATACAGCAACACAGTCTTAAGAGCAGCAGCAGTAGTATTAAAAGATTTGCAACAAAACATTCGTTAATAAAACATAAAATACAATGCAAGAAAAAAAATCACAATTCAAGACACTTAAGGTGCAAGATGTGACAAACCTCAGACAGTTTTTGTTTAAAACTAGTTAAAGGAATAAAAGACTCCAACCTCAACTTAAGCTTAATGTGATGCAATGTATCCTGATGCATGCTCAATAATCCAGGTAGAAAAATCCAAAAAAGTTAAGTCAGGTCCTCTGGTTTAAAAAAAACATTTAAAATAAAAATTGTAGAAACGTTTAGTCTTTCCTCCGAAAGACTTCTTCAGTCTGAGGAGCTGTACTAAGCTCAGTCTTATAAATAGCACCTTCTCATAGTGGATCAACCAGTTTGTTGATGTGTGATATAATGTAGTGTAAAGAAGTGCAAGATTAATTTTAATGGATCGGAATCAGCCTTTATTTTCATTGCACTAGAAGCACATTGAAATTTAATTTCAGTACAGCCCATCCAAAGAAACACAAACAACTAAACAACATAGACATGGGAAGACAGGTTGTCTGAGGCTGCAGCCTCATGAGAGGCGCTGCCTTTTTTTAAATGTTAGATAAGGAAAAGGGAACACGAGGGAAACAGCGATGGCGGTGAGTTGAGGGGAGTGTGAGCTGTATGATGTCCTTAGGGAAGGGAACGGTTAGTTGGGGCAGACTGAGCGTCTTGTTCACAACATCCAGGAGAATTTGAGATAGTCAGTTTCCAAGGCCGACTAAGGGGGAGCCAGATTCAGATAAGTTTTTTTTGGGTCAGGCCAACTCCGTTGATTTTCCTCTGCCTTACAGTTCTACTGGCAACTTCAAACAGCCAATTTTTGTGGTCAATACCGTTGAGCCGAGTTTGTAACTTCTCCAAGGTCGATTCTTTCCCGCTTGCGAGGTTCAGGAGCCACAAGTAGCCTGCGATTCTCAGCAGAAATCGCGTCCAGCTCACGTCTCAGCTCACGCAGCATTTGAGTCTGAGTGTTCACAGCACAGCACTGAATGAAACTGAGGAAGTGATCATTGGAGGCGAATCTATAACTGATAAAACCTTGGAATTAGCCTGGTTCAAGATGGCTGCCACTAACTGACCTTAGTAAACACAAGATGGCCATGGCTCAGTGTAGTAGTAGTTGCTGGGAGCCATCCTCAACACACTCAGAGCACTTAGAGGTCACACAAGAGCTTTGTTTGAAACTTTGGCGTGCAAGGCAAGTGGTCACTTTGTATGTCATGAAGCAGTGCATGTTTTTATGGAACATTTATGTAAATTTTAAACCCAATCTTTTTCCGTGTATCTATAGAGCTGGGATTTGATAGCATCAGTCTGAACAGCATGGACGCCACCGGCCAAAGAGACTTTGTCGGTATGTAAATCAGAGACGGCTGTAGAACACAAATGGATACGATCAATAAAAATATACGAAGCATTTTTCTATTTGTCAAAGTTCTTGTTGTTTTTTTTTTTTCCAGTGGAGTTTCTGTTCTGGGCTTCGTTGTGTTTGACCCACCTCAGTAAGATGGCCGAGGACCTCCTGTTGTACAGCACCAAGGAGTTCTCATTCATCACACTCTCTGACGCCTACAGGTGAAGCTTTTTTATGACTCTGGATTACATTTTTTAGGAATTCACAGCTGTAGCGACGTCCATCCACAAAACAACGCCACTGCTGGCTGAGTAGGGTTTGCTCTGTGACCCGTCTCCAATGAGCCATGCTGAGGCCAACTTTTGAGTACAGTATTTATTAAAACTAACACAATGACTTTTGCCATCCAGTAAACGGTGCCTGTATTAGTTTACATCACTGGTAAATATGACTGAAAAAGGTATTGATAAAAGAAAAAAGTGACAATTCTATAGTGTGACATTCTAGAAAAGTTTGCTCCTACTAACCCAGCACCTGGCTATGACTCAGATCAGCTAAGTAACGTGTGACCACGCCCTCTTATGCAATTACCTGAAGGGCAGGACAAATCTGAAAACCTGTGCCAGTATAACAACACAAAACAGTCATTTTGGCTCTTACAACAGCTGTTACGTGAACTTTCAGTTCTCTGTACCCATTTTCACATCTACTTTTTTTTTTTTTTTTACAGCATATAGGAAATCAGAAAGCCTTATAAGAAAACATGTTTCTAAGTTTATAAATCTGAATATGGAACAAACAGAACTTTAATTCAATAAAATACATTGAATTCATTTACAAAACACTAAGAAATAAAGAGTAAAACTTAATAAAACCAGAGAATGCATTATTTAGTCTATTAAAGAGCCCATTTTGTAAAGTTTGATCCCATTCAGAGTTAAATAGATGGTGCTGCAGATTACTGTATATTTTGTAAGATTAACAAATTATTTCTGAAGGAAACCAACAAAATTCACCACCAACTTTAGTTTTCTGTTCCCATCTGGTTATGACCGAACTGCTGAACTTGGTACTTGACTGCCTTCTTACGTTGTTTCACACTTGTCTCAAACTAAGACAAGAATAAATCATTCAAGTCAGTGAAGTTTGAACCTGTGTGCGTGTGTGTGTGTACATGTGTGTGTGTGTGTGTGTGTGTGTGTGTGTGTAGCACAGGCAGCAGCCTGATGCCTCAGAAGAAGAATGCTGACAGTCTGGAGCTGATTAGGAGTAAAGCAGGTCGTGTTTTTGGCAGAGTAAGACCCCAGACAACACACTGAAACTACAGTACCCCTCTGATAGCTCACATGCCATAAAGTTTTGTAATTAAACCATTGTCCAGTTCAGAGGCAGAGAAAAACACTTGAATGTAAAGTCTTGTAACTTGCTTGACTGTTCTGTTTGGTTTCAGTGTTCAGGCTTCATGATGACGCTGAAAGGCCTGCCCAGCACCTACAACAAGGACCTGCAGGTTTCAAAGGACTTCTGTCTGTGTGTGATTTAACGTCATTAAAAGCACATCTGTTTTTCGTTCTCATTTCCTGTCCTCTCTGTCCCTGTACAGGAGGACAAGGAGGCCATGTTTGACTGCTATGATACTGTCCAGGCTGTGCTGCAAGTCACAACTGGAGTCATGTCCACTCTTAAGGTCAGAAAAACAAAACAGATGGACAATTCTGCCGTTTCATTGGTGTACTGGAGAAAATGAGGATCCTGAGCTAACTGAATACAGTATATATTTGTTGAACACTTTGAATCTTGATTATTATTATTTTTTTTTAATTTTGTACTGTAAACCTAAAATTATGCATTTACAACCCTGTAAAAATATTTGAAGTTGTCATCTGGAGTTTCTTTTTTTTTTTTTTTCCTGAGATGTTTTGCCTCTCATCCAAAGGACTTCTTCAGTTCGAGGAGCCACAAACAAACTTTGGTGTTTTGAGCCATTTTGGCATGACTGCCTCAAGAGTAGTTGATGGGGGAGAGGACAGTCCCTAGAAACCATCTTATCACCAGCAAACTGTTTTTTTCCACTATGGGAGTGTGGTACTTGTGGGACTCCAGTTTGTTTGTGGTTCCTCGGACTGAAGAAGCCCTATGGATAAAGATAAAACGTCTCAGGAAAAAAAAAGAAACCATGCAGATGACCTGACTGAACATTGATGGATTTGTACCTGGATTATTGAGTATGAGCTTTGGTATTTGACGTCGTCCTATATTATTTCAGTCAATACTAAGAAAGTGGAACCAAATATTGAATATTTTCTTGTGTTTCAGATCAACCAGAGTGTGATGGAAGCTGCCCTCAGTCCTGACATGTTGGCCACTGATCTGGCCTACTACCTTGTGAGGAAGGGGGTGAGTTGTCCTAAAAGCAACAATCTTACTCACATCATTTAATGCAATGATGTCATCTCGTAATGTAATCTCATTTACCTTATTCAATGAAATATCCAAGTTTGACCACAGTGAGAAACTCTTGTAAAGCATTAGATGTCACACTTGTTAAAATAAATTAGGTGCAGCTGGCACAAAAAAGGCTTCGTTTAAAAAAAAAACTATACATTACAGAGTGGTTTTTATCCAGCGCCTGTATAAATACAGGCTTGTTAGCACTAGTAGTACAAACAGTACGCATTTTTGGTGTGTGACTTTATTTTACTTGTGATATTTCTATCCTCTCTGCCAAAAAGGAGAATAAGAGATAGGTGAAAACATTTTAAAATAAACTATAGCACAGAGCTTTTTTTGTTTTACGTGCAACAGTTCTGCTTGTTGATGCCCCCTCTCTACAGGTTCCCTTCAGAGAAGCCCATGGTCTGTCCGGTAAAGCAGTATTTACAGCAGAAACCAACAACATCGCCCTGAATCAACTCTCTGGGAAAGACCTGTCTGCTGTCAGGTGGCTGATTCTTGTTCTCAATGACTTGTGCTGTATTATTATGTGTATTTGCTTCTTTGTTTTTTTTTTTTTTTTACCAGCAATAATTAGACAATAATCTCACTGCTGCTATTATCTGCAGATTTTTAATCCCATATTTCTTTTCCCCCTCCCTGCTTGTGTTGCGTATCTTCAGCCCTCTGTTTGAAGGTGATATTTCCTCAGTGTGGGATTACAGGAGCAGCGTGGAGCAGTACAGCGCCCCTGGAGGGACAGCCAAGAGTAGCGTTGCTGCACAGGTGGAACACCTGAGGAAATGGCTAAAGCAACAAGCGCCGCGACTTTAATCCATACGTGAGCAGTCAGGTTTAGGTCAAAGGGAATTATTCACATCCTGAAAACACATCCATACAATTCCTCCGGATGTTATTAATAATTCTGGACAAGTCTTATGTCATCACACGGTAGTCCCTCGTTTATAGTGGGGGATTCGTACCCTAAAAACCCGTGAAAAGTGAAAAACCGCGAAGTAGTAGTACCAGTATATATATACATTTTAAAGCCTTCCCACACTCTTGTAATATTCTAAACAATGTTTCTAAACTCTAAACGCTCTAAAAGAGCACATAATGTCATGATTTCAGCTCCCTGCGTCCTCTGCTCTTTGCCAACTGCAAGCACTCTTGGCCACGCCCACTTCTCCGCCCTGCACGCTGATCAGCTGCAGCGGGAAGTTTATCAGGGATTTTAGCTAGTCTTATGATGCACGAGGTGCTAAATAATTTAAAATAATTTATTTTAAATAAAAATTCCATGCCGATCGTGTGGCTCATCCATCAATCAGCCAATTGTGTGTCATGTCCAATCTTATTTTGAAAAACCATGATAGAGTGAGTCTGCGATAAATGAACCCCGAAGTAGTGAAGGACTACTGTGGATGTTATTACAGCTACTCCCACAGTGACTGAACTCACACACAAATATTTGACAATTATATTGACACCAGATGTTCTTCCTGACACAACCACAGACCATTGAGCTACCAAAGCCCTCTGTGTGGAGCAGACAGCTGCCATCTAGGGTGCCTGGGGGAGCGGGGCAGATGGTGGGAGTTAAGGGGCTTTGCTCAAGAGCCCATGGTGGGGCGTGAGAGTGGAGGCAGATGTGGGTGCTTCCCCTTTCCCATCCACATTTTGACGTTTTTGTTTGTGGGGGTCGAACCAGCAACCTTACGATCACAGACCAACCTTGTAAACCTTTGCATCACCACTCGCCCCCAAATTAATTACATTAAATTATAAGTGAACCCATGGTATCTTTGCTCAGGGTTATCATACCGTGCGTCTCACACCAGACAAAGTGTTCATGAGCGTTGGCCTCTCAAGACCTGCTGCTGACTTTACACTGAGATGCTTGACTCTTTTGCAAATGGAAAAAATAAAATAAAATAAAGACACCTGAATGCCAACTTAAGTACTTTCAGGCACAGAGATGGCTGTCATTGTGAGATTATGTGTAACTCAAAGTCAAGTCAAGTCAAGTCATCTTTATTTATAGAGCACAGTTAAAACAGATAAACTGCTATCAAGGTGCTTAGAAACAAAACAATAATTACCATAATTACTGTACGTTTCCAAAACCAACAAGATAAAAATATCTGCTGTGGAAAAAGCATACATAAAGTTCAATATCTCCACTTTGACAAGGATTAATGACGAGTAAGATAAGCAGTTTTAGTGCCCTTTGCAGTAAAAACTCTGACATCCATCAGCATGTTTTTAGCATGAGTGTGTTTACTTATGTTTTGTCTAGGGGTAAAGTGTAGCTCTGAAGGGAACATTAGGCAAAGTCAACAGGACACAACTTTGAGAGAGGACTGCTTCAGAGCAACAGATCTGATTTCAAGTCGTAATCTTTAGTCCTCATTCAGCTCTGCATATGTGCAGCTAATTTAGACCTCATTCAGCCCTTAAAACTTTATTATATAAAACAGAAACGACTGAAAATATGTAACACACACCCTGAGTCGGTAAATCCTGCAGACATGCCACAGAGCACCCGCTGAGACTTTTTCATCCACTTTTAATTACACTTACAACACTAATGTGTTGAAAACGCAAACACTGTTGAGAGATTAAAAAGGAGACAATATGAAGATATACCATTAATATTTATTGACATTTAAAGTAGTAATTCTTCAACATTGGTTGTAATCTACACCTTGAACTGCAGCTCGCACAGATTGTGAAAGGACTTTTATTGTGAAAGTGTGGTGACGTGTGTGTGGCCAGTTGGTTCAGGAGGAAGTGAGACGGTCCTGCAATAAACAAAGACCTGGAGATCAAACCGCCACATTTCTGCTAATCCAGCTAAATGTGTAAATCTGGTTTTAGACATCTATAAAAAATTACAACACATTAATCCAGATTTGACTCTGGATGTTGTTAAAATCTTTTTAACCTTAAATTGATCAGTGGAATCCACAGATATGCCAAAAGGTGGCTTTCTGAATCATGAAAAAATGAACCAAATGTAATAAAATCAATCAAATATTATTACCTAAGAACACTTAAAAAACAGATGGTTAGATATTAATTTAACTAAACTTTAGGAAACGTTAAGACATAGCTAACTAACGATGGTGGGACTCAGTCCCTCTTTTCTTAAAAAAATTTCTAAAATACAATTTTTATTATTACACCTCACATAACAAGCAAACTTGTTCTTCCAGACTATGTTCAATTAAACAGAGCTTTAAGAGACTGTGCCGCCAGTAAATAAATATTGACAGGGAACGGCCCACGGCAGAACCAGAACAGTCTGGTTCAACAGACTGGGCCTGTTGGTGGCACTGGACAATACAAGACACCTCACATATTTATTTAAACCTGAACAAACACAGTTTGATCCAGTTTACATCTGTGATGTCACAAATATGCTGTTTTAAAGAACATGACATTTTAAAACAAAAACAGTCTTTAAGTCAAACCACACTGGATTGTCAAATGTCTGTGAGGAAAGTGTGCAGGGACATGCGAGTCAAGTGGAGGCAAAGATGAAGCAGCGTGGGCGAGATGGTTTGGACATGAGCAGAGGAAAGAATACATTATTGGACAGAGGATGCTGAATATGGAGCTGACTGAGAGGAGGAGAGGAGGAGGACCATGGATGGAGAGGAGGGGGATCTGCAGAGGGTCTGTGTGACAGAGACAGGGTGAGACAGATGACCTGTAGTGATGACCCATAAGGACAGCAGCCGAACAAAGACAAGGATTTTGGTTGAACAAAATAATAAATTCAATATACGTAAAAACAAACAGGATGTTACTAAATTATTAATTTTTATTTACATCACTGTACAAAAACAAAGCTTTTAAAACTTACAGTATGATACATTAAATTATATAGAGTAGTCCCTCGCTACTTTGCGGTTTGTTTATCACGGACTGGCTCTATCGCAGTTTTTCAAAATAAGATTGGACATGACACACAGTTTGTCTGATTGATGGATGAGCTGCACGGTCGGCTTGAAATTTTTATTTAAAATAAATTATTTTTAATTATTTAGCACCTGCTGTACAGCCCAGGTCTGCAGAAAAAGTGTCCTCCTGCAGTTTTGTGCAGGATAAACTTCCTGCTGCAGCTGATCAGCTGTTCTCAGTGCAGAGCGGAGAAGTGGGCGTGGCCAAGAGCGCTTGCAGGAGGCAAAGAGCAGAGGAGGCAGGGAGCTGAGATCATGACATTCTGTGCTCTTAGTTTAGAGTTTAGAAACAGTGTTTAGAATATTCTAAGAGTGTGGGAAGGGTTAAAAACTCTTATTTATATACATTTATATAAATACTAAAATAAACTACTACTTACTACTTGTACTACTATTCCTACTTGGTGGTTTTTCATTTATCACAGGTGTTCAGGGTACGGAAACCCCACGATGAACGAGACTGAATAATGAAGATGGTTTATTAAAAACGAAGCTACATTTTAGTAACTTTATCTAAAAATTGTGATTTTATCTGCAACTTAACAAACACAAGTGGTTTTTGAAAACAAATTGACCAATCGAATTTTATCCAAGGTAACATGAGATGGAGAAAGCTTTCAGTGCAGCAGGCACTCAGTTTCTTTCCCCCTCTCTATTTGGACAAATCTGTTCAAATAAACCATTTCTTCTCACCAAACGTTTCCTTAACCTGGACACCTTTGAGGAACAGTGACCCGTTGTTGCTGCACTGCCTCCAGCTTGGAAGCACATAGGTGTACTGGTGTGTGTGCACGCGAGTAACCTTGAACAAAGGAGGCTTTAATGATTTTCAGTGGAGACCGGCATGAAGGAATTAAAGCCTGCTTTTCTTTCACGGAGCGAGGTTAATGTCTAAACAGCAGCAAACGCTGCCTCACACACTCACAAACACACACTGATCGGGTTATGTTGGGATGCAGAGGGAAAGTGAGAAAGAGAGCGAGAGACGTTCAACTACAAGGTCAGAGAAGTCACTGCTGAGATACAATTACACCAACACACACTCTGAACAAAGTGGAGATAAATAAATCAAATCAGAAGAAGCTGCTCAGACTGAGTACTCTGAACTTCAGCAGGACCTTTTAACTCCACTCTGCTTCTATCAGAGGACCGCTGAGGTGTTGTTTTTGGCATGATGTCAAACCTGCATGGAAAAAACCCTGCCTGTGTGTGTGTGTGTGCTTTCTCTGCATCAAAAGCGGTGTCCATTTCTGCTACACTCACAGTTCACCAAGGCTTAGTTAAACCAAACAGAGGAGCATCCGAGCAAGGACAGCCAAGGAGGAGAACAGGTTGTGAGGCGGAGACAGAAAGACGAGCGGTGACAGGAGGACAAAGACGTGAAGCGAGCCAAACCATCATCACGCCCCACTGGTTTTGCAAATACCTGCCAAGCGTCTGCGTTTGGGCACACGCACATGTTTGCTTTTTTGTGTAGTTATGTGGAAACACTTTGTGGGGATGACTTGCGTCTAGCGCATCAAGCCAAAAGGGTTGCACAACAACATTATAACTTTAATATTTACAAAAAAACTATGAAGGAGTTAAAATGTATTAATCTAAATTCAGCTCAACTTTAATGATAGACTGCCTTGATAAAAGGATGTACACAGTGTGCATCACTGTGGCTCCAGGTCACTTCATATAGTTTGTATCTTTGTATTATTTGGTACACCTGCACGGTCCATTTCATAGCTCACAGTACAACCCTTATCCAAACCTAAAATAAATGCTGTTTGCTATAACTTCTGTCTTTATCCAAATTTCTAACAATCAATAACTTTATTGTTCTTCACCAGTTCTAATCATGTAGATTGCAATGTTAAATTTTTGGCTGACAAGCCGAGTAAACAAACTTATGATGGGTGGCTCTATTTTGTACCCACAAAGCTTTGGGTTGAAGTGACCAAACCTGCAAAATCACAAAGTAACCAGCACCAGTTATTACACTGTAAAGCAATGATTCTCAAACTGGGGGTTCCCAGACCCCCGGGGGGTCCATACGCCGCTGCTTGGGGGTCCACTTTTTTTTTTCCTTTTACAAGCACATAGATGTTTAACAACATGTTAAATACACCAAAATGCAGGACATCACATCTAATTTAATCAAAAATTTCTGGGGGAGGACCCCCCAGGCTTAAATCTACAGGACAGTAATTTCTAATAGTCTAAAGCAGGGGTGTCAAACCCACTTACAAAAGGGGGCCAATTTTTTTTTTTCAAACTAAGGGCCAGTTTCAGAATCTACATTAACTCAAGTTAGATACTGGACATCTTTTCTTGCTTGCAGGTTCCTCAACAAGAGTTTGATTGGTCTCATTTAACGTTCCCTGTTGCACTTTTGACATCATAATCAAAGATTCATGAAAAAATTAAAGTGATACAAGTATTTTACATTTAAAATATAATCTTCGGGGGCCAGATAAGATGTCAACGAGGGCCACATTTGGCCCCCGGGCCTTGGGTTTGACACATGCGGTCTAAAGTTACACGCCAAAAAAAAAAAAAAAAAAAAAAACTAGCCGCACATCCAATAATGATAAAGTATGGTATCTTGTTAATGTGTTATTTTATTAAACTAGATTAGTTAAAAAAAAAAAAAAAAGCTCAAATTGTGAATTATTTTTCTACTTTTACATATTTTGGCGCAATAACCTTGGAAATATTGTTTCTAAATCAGAAGTTAATGGTTTGTGCAAACAGTCCAGTATTAGATTATACCTAGATTAAAAAAAAATAAATAAATAACGCATTGTGAGAGAGTGGACGTTTTAGCATCTAAGGATCACTGAACAGATATCTCTGCTGCACCCTCCACGCAAACCCTGACGCCACAGTCCAATATTGACACACCAGTAAACTGCAGGCAGATGGAAGGTGCGAGCGAATAATGGTTCCTGTGCTGACCCCACAAAAACAGACCATTGGCACACAGAAGAGCGTGGGAGAGTGTGTCACAAGGCTTTCGACAGCAAGGGAAGGTCTGTTTCAAAATAAGGTGTTTGGTGTGACTGAACAAGTCAGCCAGGGATTCAAAGGGCCAAAAGGTACGAGTGCAAGGAAATCCCTACAGACACTTCCTTAAAGCAAAGCACGCCCATCGTGGACTCCTTCATCACCTTTCCTTTGCTTAGATATGATATTATAGAAACTTTGCACAGTCTAATATGTATGTGACAACAGATGATGCTCCTGTGACTAAATCCAGTTCTTGCGGCTACAAAATAACCTTTAATATTTCCCATGTACGAACTTTGACCTCAACACACAATAAAATGACAGCATGTAAAGTAATCCCATATTTGGGCTGTCTATTCACGTCAAACCAATTAACACAGAATAATGATTGCATTTGTTTGGAACAACTGCTCCAATGTCTGACTGTGGGTTATTCAACCTGCAGAGCCAGTCAGGGCTGTTTAATCCTCACCATCCAACTCTGCTGGAAGAAAACACTGAACTTAATGAGAAAAATTACAAGATTTTAAACCTGTTATGGACAAAAAAAATACACCATTTCTGAACGTTAGTCCTAAAGAATCAGCAGTAATAAAAACGATGAGAGGAAGTTTCTACCTTTTGTATATTTACAGAGAAGCAAACCTAAACGTGCACCTTATTCTTTGGGCTGGTCCCAGTTCTTTAAACTGGTTTGAACACAAGTCCTTTCAATTCGTCTCGTTTGACTTCAGAAGCCCAGCAGGGTTTGTCTCGTTAGCCTGACAACACAGAGTTTATCTTTCCTCACAGTTCAACTAGAAAAGCATCAAAAACAGGAAACCTTCTCGCCCCACGTGACTCCCAGCAAGCTGCCGTCTCAAGTGACAAAACACCGACTGGGGCTTTAAAAAAAAGAGAGAACTTCAGTGGTTTTGTTATAAAACATGTCTCACCTGTTCGCTCCGAGCTGCGAGGACGACTTCCTGTCGAGTACGGTCCGAGTCTGGAGCACAAAGTCCAGGTTTCCCACACTTTAATTGTGTTTAAGGAGGAAGCGCTGGTGCGGCCACTGCTCGTTCTGGCTCCTTCTGTCTCTGCCAGGTTGCGGCGCGCGGCGCAGAGGAGGCAGCGCGTGGACGCGTGACGTCACGCAGGTGAATTCCAAAATCACGCAGAGAGAGAGATGGATGGATAAAACCATTGTTGTTGGGATTAAACACGTACAGGACTGGATTAGACATAAAAACAAAACATTGAGATAAAAGTTTACGTCTGTTGATTTGAACACTGTGGTTTCTGTGTCACACCTTGACCCGCACCTGTCAGTGATGAAAATGCAATAATAATAAAATAGCTGCATCACCACAGGAGCTCCAGAAGGGAGGTTTTGTGTCTAAACGTGATGAACACCACTAATAAATAAGTATTTAATCAACCTCAGTTTCTAGAAGAAAGTTCAAGATGTGCATGTCAAATTCAATTTAAGGCCCGCGGCCCAAATCTGGCCCTTCAGGATCTCTTTTTTGGCCCCCAAGATGACATTATAAATGTAAAATATTTTTATTGCTTCTTATTTTGCTTTATAAAAACAACTCATAAATACTTAATTGAGTGCAGACTTATGACGGCTGGCTAAATTTGAAGCTGGAATAAAGGCTAGATTTTTTATTTTGACATGGAAAGAGTAACAGAGAATGTCAAATGACATATGCCTGGCATCAAATGAACTGTCTTGTGGCTTGGACAAGCTTTTAATTTTGGCCCAAGTTTGTAACTTGATTTGTTTTCAGAGTAGAGCTGTTTTTAAATGGCAGGGATCCACTTCGGCTCGTCTTTCCTGTCAGACTTAACTCTTTTCTTCCAAACCGAGGCCATTCAAAAAGCTTTCAACAGCATGTGATATGTTAAAGGGGTGGTCTGCTCATTTTAAAGTGATGTTCTCTTAAATAATGATCAATTGTTGGTATCCAAGGTGAACACCTTTGAGTCTTTCTTCATATTTTGTGCTCCTGACTGATATCACAGTTGCTAAGATGCAAACTGTTGATAACTATTTGATAGAACATCTATCAATCCATCCATCCATCCGTACGTCCGTACGCCTGTCCATCCATCCATCCATCCATCCATCCATCCATCCATTATCTTCCGCTTGTTCTGAAGTCTGGTCAACAGGACAGCCGCTTGATCAGGAGGCCCAGACATCTCTTTCCACAGCCACCTCTTCCAGCTCTTCTGGGAGAATTACAAGGTGTTCCCAGGCCAACCAAGAGACATAGTCACTCCATTGTGTCCTGGGTCTTCCCCAGGGTCTCCTCCAAGTCGGACATGCCCAAAGCGCCTCCCGAGATCATTCTGATGCCTGAAACACCTCAACTGGCTCCTCTCGATGTGGAGGAGCCGTACTCAGAATCTCTCCTGAATAACTGAACTTCTCACTCTATCTCTAAGGGAGAGTCCAGCTACCCTGCGGAGGAAACTAATTTCAACCACCGGTATCCACAATCTCATTCTTCCAGTCACTACCCAGAGCTTGTAGCCATAGGTGAGGGTATGAAAGTAGACCAACCAGTAAACAGAGAACTTTGCCTTACAGCTCAGCTCCCTCTTCACCACAACGAACCGGTACAGAGTCCACAGTACTGCAGACGCTGCACCAAGCCGTCTGTCAGTCTCATGCTCTATTCTTCCCTCACTCATGAACAAAACCGAGATACTTGAACTCCTCCACTTGAAGCAGAACCTCACCCTCGACTTGAAGAGAGCCATCCACAGTTTTCCGACTGAGGACCATGGCATCAGATTTAGAGGTGCTGATTCTCGTCCCAGCCACTTCACACTTGCCTGTGAACCACTCCAGTGAGAGCTGAAGATCACGGCACAATGACGCCCACAGGACCACATCATCTGCAAAGAGCAGAGATGGAATCCTGAGGCCACTGAACTGGAATCCCTCCTTGATAGAACATTCCCTTCAAAATTGTCAGACCGTTAATTTACTTTATAACCTATCCACAGAATCCCATTTCAAATTAGCCAAAGATTTTCATTTAAACACGTAAAAGGCTGAATTAGCTAAACCCTGATACCTTTATGAAAAAAGTTGGTTTCTTTTTGTATCATCGCTATGATTTACATGTCACACCTTCACCATTTATCAGTGCTGAAAGCAAAACAAGAGAGAGCATAATCAGTGCTCTAGTTTCAGGATGAGTGTTTGGCCCCCTATTTTTTTTAGTCAACTTAAAAAAAAGAGTTTGTCTAGAAGGTAAAATCCAGGGAATCCACCGTGGTTATCAGTGTGATGGGTTTATGGGCTGGTTGAATGAGGCACATTTTCCCTTCTTAGCGCAACACAAAGCACACTGATCATGTGCTGCTAAGTCATCAGCCCCTACACAACAGAGGGTTAGTCAACTAGCAGCTTTTCTGTCAGGTTCATGAAGAGCTATTTATAGTTTCAAAGCCAGGGTAACAAATGACATACCAGCTTTGCAATGAGCGCTGACAAGAATTACTGGACAAAACCAGGTGTTAGTCACTGTATCATCACCGCAAACTCAGGAGCAAAGGAACAATGGAAAAAGGTAGCATCCCCTTGAAATACACATGTATATTTTACTCATGCTGAAGCTATGTCTGACACAAAACTGCAACTAAGCACAAAGTGAAATAGAAGCTTAAAATGATTTAAATAAAGTTTCTGTGTCACTGCTTGATAAGAGGAAGTTATACAACAGGAAGTGCTGCTTCCACTTCTTTAAAAAGCACATCTTAACCAGTGACTTCATGCTGATAGCGTGAAAAAACTCCATCAAATAAAAAATTAAAGTCTTCTGTTCATGTCCACACCTCCCATCACATCACTTCACTTCTTGCTTTCATGACTGACAGGTTCGTACTTGGCAGGAGGCTCCTCCCTGTGTTTTGACACACTCCACACAGTCTGGTTTAACAGGATCTACACAGCATTAAGGAGGCACGTTTTTTTTTCTTGCCACATGCAAGCAAAGCAAGAACAAAAAAAAAAAAAAAACCTCATAACCTTTTGAAGGAAGTAGTACAAGTTGTGTTCTTGTGATGTTTTATGTAACAAGGACATTTGTTGCAAATGACTGGGTTTACAGTAAAGACAAATTACGTGTTCCAGCCCCAGAGGTTAAAATAGAAACTCGTTTATCAGCTGGAGAAATTCCACCTTGAAGTTTTACCTGTTCGTGCACACAAAGATGAATAAAAAGCACACGGTGACAGCTGAGTCTCTGCATGTAATTCCACACTTGACTGTGATAAATAAAGTTACAGGACTCAGACGTCATGTTTTCGGTATAGTCAGACTTTTCTCTGAACATTGGACGTAGACGCTTCTTCTGATGGCCACGTTCGCCCGGTCAGTCACGACCGCACTGAGATGAAGAGAAGGAAGGAACTCTGCTCTTGCAGCTCTCACTTGATCTGATTCTCAGCTACTACCACACCAAATTAAGCTCAGCATAATGTGAGAGAGCTATGGTCACTTTTGTGTTGGCTAAAGTCAATATGCTGTGGACATCTTGAATTGAATAAATTTAAAAGTCAGTCAGTTGTAGATAAGTATCCAATACCCAGTTAGTAATTAAAATTTGTTCTGCGGCCTATGATATATTTTGCTAACAGACTAGGTTGTTAATAATAGTTCTTACCATTGTTTTAAGTAGAAGTATTATACAATTCAATTCAGTTTATTTATATAGCACCAAGTCGCAACTGAAGTCGCATGGCACTGAACAGAAACATTAATATATAAAATAATAATTTAACATTATTTATCTGAGAAGCAGACTGCTTTGAATTTAACTCCATCACAGAACTCTCA
>JARVGS010001636.1:8807720-8823396 GCA_031762315.1 Hypsolebias antenori | reverse complement strand
TTTTGTTTTTTAACAATTGACTTCTTAATGTTAGTAAGAAGTGTTAATGTACAGTAAAAAAAATGACAAATTTAAACTTAGAAAGTTTTAGTTATAGTATATGCAAACAAATTTATATTTAGTCAAACATGTGCCTTGTAATAAACTCACAATATGTTGTGTTTACATGTTGTACAGCCCAAAACAAGTTTATTAAATTCTCATTTAAAATTAATCTGAGGGACTAAATCCCATCACAGAACAACTTTGATCTCAAAGCTGTTTAAGTAGTTTATGCAAATATTTTTGTCCTTTTACACCATTGCATTGCTGTCTGGTTTTTATTACAGAACTGTTGTGGCAGAAATGTTACAATTTGCCTACAGGAAGTGTCCCAAGATGCACCAGAAATACTACAGCTAGCGGCTGCTGCTCTTAGTGTTTGCAAATGACTGATTTTATGTATATAATTAACACAATTACATCGCAGCTGTGTCATGATGTGAACATGAAGTTGAACGCAGGGTGCAGACAGAACTTGGGAACTCGTGGATTAGAAAAAAGTATATTTATTATTCTCAACAAAAAGGGCTGACGTGGCAGCAAAACTTACATGTGGGGAGGTGATTACAGGATGGAGCAGGAACAGATCGTGGCACAAAGGAGAACAAGCCACAATGAGAAGAGGACAAGACACAGAATAAATAGGAACACCCATGATTGACAATGAATGACACCTGGGGTGATTAGACACACCAGTCCTCACAAGCTGTTTGTTTGTGCTAGCCTTCTTTTTATTTATTTATTTTTTTAAGGCGAATATGAAAATCTGAGAGTTTAAGGAAACAAGTATCAGCATCAAATTTGATTCCCAAACCATTCAAGAAGCAAAATTCCTTCAGTGGAGCAGATAGCTTTTAATATTGAGGCACCTGGTGCATCACAAAGCCAAGGAAGCCGTCAGAGATGCTTCAGCAAACTGATTCTGAGAAGAGGCTAGAAATAAGAGGCGCTCCTTTCTGCTGTCACGGCTCATGCACGTAAAAATTCTCACCTGTAAATAACTAAGAGAGGAAGTGCATATGACAGCAAAGAACCAAGTCGCTGCAGATCAGCAGGCCTGCTCGTAAATCACAACAGCTTCACTTCACCACGAAAAATGGGAGAAAGGATAAAACAGATGACAAACAGACATTGGTTTGGGTCTGTTAGCAGTTTGGGGGTTGAACATGATCAAATGTGTTGGTAGGGAGATTAAAGTGGTGGCTGGAGCTTCCCCCTTTAACTACTACACTCTAATATAACTTGAGCTGAATGGTTTAAATAAATAAAGACAAATGTGCAAAGTTGATTAGCACTTGCTTCAGATATACAGGAACAGACTCAAAAGTTTCACTAAGCTGTGTTCACTGAATAACTTTGTCTTTGTGAGTGTTTTATTTAGTTTTCTCTACTGGTTTAAAAAAAAAAAAGTGACCATCATGCAGCCGTTTAATTAGCGCGCAGCTCTCCAAGCCTGCAGCCATCACTCTGTTAGTTCCTCTCCGTTTCATTGAGTGAACTATCTCTCTTTCGATTTGTCTTCCTTCCACGACGACTCTCACTCACCCAGCTCCTTTTGTCTTTCGTTTTCATTATCTAACAGAAAAAAACAGCTCTTTTTTTTTTCTCTCTTTTGCACAAAATGTTGGAAGATATCACATGACTACAATTTTACTGGCAAAGCCAGGAAGGATATACCTGAATAAACATGCAACGTGTGTGTGTGTAAGGTTGTGTATGCACACATGCACTTTGACAAAACCCTTATTTCTCTATGTCTGAGTGGAAGTGAACAAAAATGGGCCGTGTTCTGATGCTTGTGTGCACTTTTGTCCATGTTTTGCTCCCCAACTAACCGTGCATGTGTGCACGTGTGTGTGTATTGGACAGGTTGTAATTTACAAAAGGAACATGGAGACTCACGAAGGGGCAGGACCCAGGGGAGCCATCAGGCTGAACTTGCTGTTCCCGGGACGTGCCCTGGGAAGAGACCCGGTGTCACTCGGATAAAAACAACACACACGCCCTGTCAAACAGCGCGGGCGTGGACTAGAGGGATGGATGGAGGGAGGATGGTGAAGCTGTAAAGACGACGGAAAAGAGAATAATGACGGGACAGAAAGGTATGAAGTGATGGAAAAAAGGTGTTAAAAAGACAAATAAAACAGGAGGAGTGTGCAGTCTTTGCCTCTGGAAATACCACACCATGACCCGTGCAGCACTCTGAGTCAAACACACGGATGCCATTATGTTTTATAACACTAACCCTCGAGTGCACTTCTAATGTCTAACAGATAATAACTTGATCCTGACTCAAACGCAGGTTTCGGAGGAACAAGCTCAAACCCATAAAAGAATTGCAAGCCTCGACTTTCACAGTTCCAGCCCCGTTTCTCTTCTGTGAAGCACCGAACAGCAGCCGCCTTTTGGTGACAGCTGAGCTGCATAACTCGACAGCTCAAAACGGGTTCGTTTACACGCTGCCTGACTCACACGTCTGTCTTTATCACAGATGAGATCCAGTTGTGTGAGAAGCCCACATCTGTGGAAGCTCCAGCTTTTATTGTGGAATGTAGTGATTTATGAGCGATACCCCATACGGATGAATGTTAGTGCTAAACCCAAGACCTGGAGCTGCGGGAGACGTTTTTAAGTTTCTGCCTTAAAGGCAAGGATGGGATATTCCTATTTGGTTTTGAATCTTTTTAAACTTTGCCACTCTGCATGAGACTTTGGACCCCCACTGCAGACCAATTACAGACACTTCCTTGTGGAAATCCGCCTGTCTCTCTGCTCTGATCCTCTATGGGTCCCTCAGGATAGGGCCTGTTTGTCTGTGAGTCCTTAAGCATAAGTCTGTGTTGTAGCGTTGTGTGGATATGTGATTTAATGGGACTTTTCGTTCAAGCATCATTTGGACCATTTATCACTGGCGGCACTGTACGACCTGGTGGCCTGATTCTTCCAACTGTCATTTGACCCCTAACAGGAGTCTGTCACGACAACCACTTAACTCCGACCTACAAATCGTTTGGTCATGAAAAGACTCTAAACTTGAGATGAACCAATGCTGTGTCGACACAAAACAGAACTAATTTTAATACAGTTATTTAGATTTTTTTTTTTTGTCCAGTTTCATCATTTATAATTCAATTCAGTTTATTTGAATAGTGCCAAGTGAGAACAGAAGTCATCTCAGGGCACTGAACAGAAATATTTATATATACAAAAAAAAAGTAGTTTAACGTTATTTATCTGAGGAGCAGACTGCTTTGAATTTAACTCCATCACAGAACTCTCATCTTGAGCAAGCATGAAGGCGACAGTGGAAAGGAAAAAAACTCCCTCATGAGGAAGAAACCTACAATGAGTATGAGCTGGGAATGATGCTTTGCTAATAACTTTTCAATTTTTAGCTAAAAATTGGTAAAATATGCTTGAATTTAGCTGTTTTTATGTTTTAGTCAGTTAGATGTGGCGACCATCATGAATTGTATTGACTTAATTGTTCAATTGATTAATTTCTTTATATCCGATACTTTTCTAACACCACAGATGAATGAACACACTGATACATTTTGCCAAAGGGTGAATATTGAAAAAACGGTTTCCCTTCTTTCTGTGTGCAGAAACTCAGAAGTGTGTGGCAGCGAACACAAATAGTCTTGAGAGCAGAAGTCTCATTTTGTAATGTGCCCAAACCAAGTTGGTGAAACTCAACTTTAGTGCTTCATTTCTTTTTTTTTGGCTGTGTTTGTGTTGCTGGTTTAAAATGAGTTCACACACAGCTTCACCATGAGTGTATGAGTGAGTGTACTCAGCTGCCCTCATTCATTTACCCTCTATTGTTTAACCAATTTATGCCCTTCTTGATGAGCAAAACTCATTTCCTCTTCAGCATTTCCTCAAACTTTTCTTCTGCGTCTATTTGCACTCAAGCAAGAGTTCAAGATACGGTTACGAAAAGAATGATGGATTTTAAAGTTTAGCCTCTATAAATAGATGTAGGGTTTCCCCTGTCTGATTGTGAAACACTGTAGTCACTGGTTTTTATGACTTGCCTATAAATAAACACTTTTTAAAAATATAATTTGATTTAAAATAATAGTTTTCTGTATAAGATGATGAAGATTTAAACATGCCCTCATTCACATTTTTGACCTATTGTTCTTTTTTGCGAGTTTTGCAAACTCACCCTTTTTCTGTCTTTAGAGGTTTTTTTTTTTTTTTTTAACAATGTGGTGAGCGGAGGAAAGCTGAGAACTGCTGACCTCCTGGTTGTGTCAGAAACCACAGGATCCAGTTGGTGCTACAGATGTGAGACAACGTGGAGTTTGAAACCAATGACTTTGTACTTTCTTCCGTCCTTCGTTTGCTATACATCAACTGTTGTGTCATTACGACTCCTGGGCTCATTTATGCACAACAATATCAATGTTCTTTCATTCAACCTTTATTTATACATTATAGTCTCACTGAGTCACGAGGACTCATTTTCAAGAGAGATCTGTTTTAAACAAAACCACAGATAAATCACACACAACAATAAACAGCCATAAAATGCTTATAAAATGAAAAGTAAATAAAATATAAGACAAATTAAAACAAGCTACATTATGAAACAATGAAAAATACTAAAAACAGGCACATGTCTGCATTGATTTTTGCCATGAATGTGACAGTTTTTCAAAATCCTTTACAGAGGTCAAGGTCGACAGCTTCAGATATTTTTATAAGGTGTTCCAGGATACAGGAGTAGAGTAGGAGAAGGCCCTTTTGCTGAATTCAGTCCGCACCGATGGGTTGCTGCAGGTAATGATGGTCTGAGAGTGCACGCTGTAACTGCACTGTTGACATGACATGTAGAAGGAGATGTATGAAGGCAACAGACCAAGAAGTGATTTAAAAATGAAAATGTGCCAATGATAGTATGTGTGAAGTTAATGAGGACCAGTTGACCAGTGAATACAAGGTGCAGTGATGGGTATGATAGTTACAGCCAGTTATGAATCTTAATGCTCTGTGATAAACAGCATCAGCATTCTTGACTCTTTCCTCTACGTAAAGAGAGTGGGTCCTAATACTGAGCCTTGTGGTACATCATTGTTGACAGTTAAAGAACTGGAAGAAGTATATTGAACACATTGCTTTTGACCTGAGGGAAAATTAGAAAACCAACCGATAGTGTGATCTGAGAAACAAATATCTGAGAGCTTCTGGTCCATAGTGTCAAAAGCTTTAGACAGGTCTAAATAAAGTGTAGCACAATAATCCTTAGCATCCAGTGCTATAACAACTTCATTAAAGACCTTCAACGAAGCAGTCATTGTGCTGTGTTGTTTCCTGAAACCAGACTGATGGGAAGACAAGGGGAAGCCTTCTTTCTAACAAGTATTCATTTCATTTTGGGTAATCTGAAAGAAAAAGGTATTTAGCTCTAAATTTGTATATGCAGCAACATAAGCAAGTACTCCTCGTTTGTCTTCTCTTTAGAGAATCTTTTATATTTAATGATGAGCCTCTTAAATGGTAAGATGTGTTGGGAGATCAAATTTAACCATTTTCTTGTAAATTTGATGTTAGGCTTGATTTGTTGTCATTAATAATGTAAATGGTGGAAGACAGATAAGTTAAATGTTTTTATGTTGTCCTATCTTTAAATATTCATACTGCCGTCCAAATTAACTCTGCTGCAGTCATGACAAATGAACATGTATGATCTGATACGACTGATTCTGCCCCGTCTGAGTAGGAGAAAAAACAGTTTTAAAAAAGCTCATTGTCTTTTTTATCAGACAGCCTGGTAGCTGTTTTCTATTTGGCCAAATTATATCTGCGTCAAAGCAACAATTTACACAAGGGGTGTGTAATTAATCTGCCCTAAAAATATTTGCCACCATTCTTTGACGTAAGAAATTAAACAGCGTATGTGAACACTTTCTTCAGTTCAGTCAATAAAAAAATTCCAAAGACAGCACAGTTTGACGATAATAATTAGTATTTAGCAGCAACAAGTTGATTCTGAAAGACTTGACTGAAAACTTGATGTACAGAAGATGATCAGCTAAAGATGATGCATCTCTCAGGTCCTTATTGAACATGTTCTTCCTCAAAGACACGCCTGTCAGCTACTGTTCACCTGCTGTACATATCTTTTTAGGCCTGACACATTTCCCCGCTCCTCTTGTTCACTTTGTTTTCTTAGCCCACTGCACAAGAAGTAAAGATAAGGTCTGAAAAATCAGTCTAAATATAAAGAACAAATTTTGAGAGCTCTACATGTTTGTAGAACTGCTCATCAAGAGATTATAAGAACGTGCCGCTGCTTGGATACAAGTTATATACAAATTAACGGTAGTTTTTAAACTTTTACATAGTTCCTGCATTTAGTTTGCTTTAAATCCAGGGTTCTCAAACTATACAAGTGCCACAGGTGCCCCCTTTAATGTTACGTAAAACAAACAAAACTATCTACCAAAGAAGATGATTTCAATATTCTTTGTTGGAAACATTGTAGTTGTTGTTTTCCATCAGTCACTACACCCAGATCATTGAATGATGTCTGATGTAGACTTAGAGGTTTTAACATGAAGTTGAATCGTCAGTCCAGTATTCAATAACCTACACTCAGTGGGACTTGAGTCGTTGAGAGGTTAAGGTAACAGCAGTGTTATAAAACACACAAAATGAAAATGTATCAGTGCTAAAGGGCTCATTAAATCTGTTTCAGGCAGAGTTTACCAGATAACTAACTAACTTTGTCATCATTTATTTCAAGAACTAGAGTGAATTCTGATTTTCTGACTGTGGTAAGAAGCTCGGTAGGCTTAAAGAAATTAATTCTTTAAGCCCAGTTGTTTGCTCCACCAGCTGTGGCTCAGTCCCTCTGGAGGAGGAACTTGTTTATGGTTGACTGAAAGTGCATCTTAAATGTGGAGTGATGAACTGCTACACCCTGCTGGATGTAGGACGGACTTACCAGTAACACTTTACAATAAGGTACACCAAATTTGATTCACTACTAGCGAACGCCTCACACAGCCAAGCCTTTATTTTTCTCTCTTCTTCATGATTATCTCTGATTATTTTACAGACATTGACCTAAATGTTGTTGAGGTAGTTGATCCTTAACACAGATTAAAAACACTTAACTGATTATGCAAGAATCTTGCTGAAAACGTTGGCGTTAGCTGGTGTCAGTCCTGTTTGTCTGTTAGCAAAATATCTCATGAGCAAATGGACACATTTTAATGAAACTCTTGGAAAATTATTGTTAGATGTTCCTCTACAACTGATTAACTTTTGGAGTCAGTACAGTTCAAGATGGCTACCACAGATAATCAACATTGTCTGTCATAAAAACAGCTATACATCAGTCAGTTTTACAGATATTGAACTAAAATTTGATGTTTGAGTAGCTGAGAGTCTTTGACATTGGATACTCTGTGCATCACTTGTCTAAGGTTATTTAAAATGTTAACTCAAAACAACTACAACTCTGACATTTGTCGACATCAGATGTTCTCGGTCTAAAACTGTGGCCTGAAAGGCAGCAGGTATCATTCTTTCAAAGACCACTGGGCATTTAATAAAAAACAGCTTCTGAATAAGAAACAACTTCCAAAAGAACAGAGCCACATTTCAGCATTACACTGTTATTGTCCGTCGTATAACCTTTTAAAGACATTTATTCTTTTTAAATAAGTTTCTATATACAAAGACATTCACAATGCACTATGGGATGGAAATGCAATCCATTATTAATGACACTATAGGTAGGAGAAAACAGAAAACTGAACCAAATTGACTGGAAATGTGTGCTTTAATGCTACATGATGGGTGAAGGGATATGTAAAAAAACAGCTGCATTCAAAGTGAAACAAATAATGCCTTTAGGTCTGTTATTTCAGGGGAAAAAAAAGCACAAGTCTATTTCTGCTAGAGCAGTAAATGTAATATACTTTTCTTTCAGCTGAAGATGAAAGCAGGTCAAATCTCTCCATCAATATTTCATCACAAGTATAATGCCAGAAAACGCTTTAATAAAAAAGTCACAACACTACACTCGATGTTTCTGGATAGTGACACAGCTGTTAAAAAATAATGGAAGGGTTCAGCATGTAAAAGAGAACAATAAAAAAATACAAGATATGTCCATACAGTACTGTGATAGTGACAAGAACGATGAGCACGGCTTCATTTCAGGCACATTCATCAATAAATGCAAATCAGGCTGCATTCAACTGCAAGAAAGCAATTTGGCACTTCAGAACTGTGTGACAAAAACACGTAAAAACCCACGGATGAAAAGTTTTGCTTCTCTTTAGTCATGCTCATTGTTGAGCGAACGCCATGCTGAGGGGGTACAATGAAATTAAAGAACACTGCATGAAACTCCAGTATTATAATGTTCACTTACTCAGATTATTATAGAACACCATTTTTTTATACAAATATGTTTCACTTCTAAATCTGCAGTGTATACTTCACTATATATATATTTATAAAAACGACATTTGTAAAATGACGTTACATACTTGGTCTTTTACAAAGATATATGCATGTTGAGGAGCTGCTGCAAAGTGATGCTGCACCATGACACAGTCCTTTGTCATGTGTGAGAGCATGAGTCAGCACAATTTTAGTCTCTAGATGTCTCAAATAGTTTTGCAGGATCAGCAAATGAAAAATAGGAATAACTGCAGTAATTCTTGAAGGGGGGTGTAGCCAGGTGGAGCAGTGGTAAGAAGATCCTGGGTTCAAATTTCACCTGAAGCCGTTCTGTGGGTTTTCTCTGGGTACTCCTGTTTCCTTCCGTCGTCCAAAACATGCATGTGTGATTGTTTGTCTTTGTGATGACCCTGTGATGAACTGGTGTCCTGTCCAGAGAGTACTACCCCCCCACCCCCCGGACAATCATTGGTGAGCTCCATGAACTGGATCAAGATGATCCATCATCATGAACAAAACATCATAGTTCACATTTAACAACCTTAAAGGAACAGGTCAGACTTTTTTTAAGTTCTAGGTATGAATAGTTAATATCTTACCTGTTATAGATAGCTTTTTGAACAATGTCATTTTGGAGAAATGTGGTTCACCTCTGACTGGATTAATGAGCTAACAGCTAGTCCAAAGGAGTCCAAGACCAAAGTGGATTGCAGCTCTTTTAAAAATGGGAAAAAAAAAAACAAAAACACTCCCATCTTAAAAATTTCACAGCAGTTCATACAAGTGCTATGTTGTAATGCCCAAATACTTTATATTTCATTACTGGACCAAATACTGTATAGGATCCTGGAAGTTGAAGCTGGACAAGTGTCTCAATGCAGGTTCTAAATGTGGCCCCTCCCTGTAAATCGTCAAACTCTAGGCCCGGGGGCCAAATGTGGCCCTCGTTGATATCGTATCTGGCCCTCAAGATGTTAACTCTTGTTGAGGAACCTGCAACCAAGAAAAGATGTCGGGTTTCTGACTTGAGTTAATGTAGATTCTGAAACCGGCCCTTAGTTTGAAAAAGGTTTTAATTTTGGCCCACTTTTGTGAATGAGTTTGACACCCCTGCTGTAAATAATCACAACTTTGTACTTATTACAAACATTTCAGGTCATTTTTGAATTGTCGACTAGTTCAGGTCTCTCTTGTAAATGAGTCCCTGAGGCTCAATGGGACTAACCTGTATAAATAAAGGTTGAATGAACGATTCATGTAGCTCCAACCTTGTTGCTGCATGGGAAAATATTTATTTAGCTACTATGTCTAGCGTAGGATAGTATGAATTATGGATTAGTAAATACATGCTTGTAAGACATGACATCACAACTGTGTGTGGGGGAGTAGTCGATGCATAAAGCTGCACATCCTCAGAGCAGACTCTGGATCCAAAATACAACATGGCAGCTCCCATGAGCAGAGTCCTGCTGGCTTCAGCTCCCAAGGAGAGAAGGTGGCGACTTTAGGTCCACTACTATAAAACTGTACATGTCAAAAGTTACATGTCAAATTGAGGCCTGCAAGATGGTAAAATATTTTTATCGCTTCTTACTTTGCTTTAAAAAAAAACAGATAAATACTTAATTTAGTGCAGACTTCTCTGAAGCTGGTTGGATTTTTCACTCATCTTTGATTTTGATGTGGAAAGAGCAACAGAGAGCTTCACATGAGACCGATCAAACTCTGATGGATGTCAGGTGTCTAACATAAGTTGATGTACTGGATAAAAGTTGCCTCTGTAAGTGCTAGCAAAGACAGCAGCAGCTAGTTGTAGCTCTCCTGGTACAGCCTGAGACATTTCTCACATGAATATCCTATTTATTTTTTTTTTTTTTTTGACAGAATTACTGCGTAATGCAAAGTTTTCTTTAAAGGGTGACAGTAATCCTCGTTGGTCTTGTCTTAATAACTCGATGCACACATAAACATGCATGTGCGTGTTTATGAGCACATTTGTCCTATTTTTCCTTTGCTGATCATGTGAACACACACTTGGTGCCATTTTGAACAGAAATCTCTCACATTATGATACAGTAAAGTTCAAACAGCTGTACAGTAGACTTTAGTGAGATGATCCTTGAAAACGAGGAGAAAAAAGAAAACAAACTTCTGTTCCAGCTCTCAGATGTTGCTGCTCCTGGAAAGTGAAGGCTTCTGTGAACTTCAGTGTGTGGTTGTTTTTCAGGATAATATACTGTATTTCCTTCAGCTCCTGCCTCAGGGAGGCAGTGTTGTGTAAAATCCACGGGTGGTTTTTATGTAAGATCCCTTCCCAGGACGGTGTGGTGAACTTTCCTGTGTTCAGCTGAAGCAGGTAGTTTTGTTGTGCTCCACAGAGGAGTTCTAGCAGCCATGGACAGCAGGGCTTCTTCACCAATTCAAGCAGGTGCTATAAAACTGTAGCCTCTTCCATGGCGTTCACCCATCTGAAACACAGAACGTTACAGCTTTTAGCACATTGTCTTTTATGTCTTTCTTGGACTGCTATACATAAAGTCAGTTGTGCAAATTGTAAATCTGCCTGTGTCAAAGGCATTAATGCAACCCCCATACCATCAGGTAAGATTTTGAAACATGTTGTGATAACAGGTCCCTCTCCTCTTTGCTTTCAAATGTCAAATTGGAATTTCAAATTTAAATTTGTCTCACCACTGAAAAGTTTTCCCACTTGGTCTCAGTCCTTAAATGACATTTGGCACAGAAAAGACAGCATTTTCTGTGAGGTGTCCCCATACAGCTTCGTCTTTGCATGATAAAGCTAGTTTACAGATTCGTGGAAGTGTTCGTGAGCCCATGTAGTCTTCTCCAGAACAGAACCTATTTTTAATGCTGTGACCCCTGGAGGCCGAGCGGCTCCGGATGTTATCAGTCCATTAAATGGCCATTATTAGTTGTTATCATCCCCATATGTAGCGGTGAGACTGTCCCACCCACCTCCTAGTAGATTTAAAGGTACGTTATTATTGTTATTATTGCTGATAATTGGGAGCATCTCGCTGGGGTAAACCAGGAAGTATCTTTTTTTTTTTTTGTCTTTTTCAACTTATATAACCCTTTTCCTAAACCTAACCATACACCTGATCCAGAGGACCAACCCTAAACTTAACCCCCTTACCCTTGTGTCTAAACCTAACCAAGACCCTCAACCTAACGCCAGACCCTTTACTAAACCTAACCACGTGAAGCTATTATGAGCACTAACAAAGCTAAAAACAGAGCCTATTATCATCGCTACCAACGTACCTTTAAACCTACTAGGAGGTACAGGAGTGGCAGTCTGACAGCTACATATAGGGATGATAATAACTAATAACGGCCATTTAATGTCAGATAACGTTTGAAGCGGGTGGGAAGCCTGAAGATCAATCAATGTTGACTTTCAGTTTTGTCCTTCAATCTCAGAGATTACTCCAGATTGGTGAAATTTTTGATGATATTATGAACTTTAGATAGTGGTGTATTCAAAGCTTTCCCATTTTTTTTTTATTGTTTCATCATTTTTAGATCCAGCTTTTATTTTGATTTTAGCTTTTTTGCAGACTAGTGAACCTCTGCCCATCTTTACTTCTGAGAGATTCAGCCTTTCTAAAATGCTCTTTTTGTCTTTTTTACTGACTGTTGCCAATTAACCTAATTACCAGCTACAAAATGATCCACCAGGTGTTTTTTTAATTTCATTTGTACCACCTTTTTACAGGCTTTTGTTGGCCCTGCTCTGTATTTTTTAGATGAGTTACTGCTGTCAAAATCCAAAGAACCTTGTTTTCCAATAAAGTAGTAAATTTTTTTAAGCTTAAACTTTTGATGTATTTACTTTGTTCCATTGTAAATAAAATATAGGTCAATGGATTTTGCAAATCACTGCATTCTGCTTTTATTTAAACTTTACATAATGTCCAAAATGGTAACTCTGGATTGTCCCTAGGTTTGAGTGAGCAAGTGAATGGTTGTTTGTCTTGTTTGTCTCTATGTGTCCTTGTGATGGACTGGAGACCTGTCCAGGGTGTACCCCGCCCCTCGCACAGCGACTGCTAGACATATGCACCAGTGACCCCTTTGACACAAAATGGAAGAAGCGGATAAAAGATAATGGATGGACGGATGTCTTAAATTTTGTTCAGAAATGGGGGTGTAATATAAGTTACATATATGGGATTAAGATTGGCACTTCTAAGTCTAAGATCATAGTCCTCAACCAGAAAAGCTGGTTTGCCAGTTTTCTTTTGACAATAAACAACATCCCTATGTAAGGAAGTTAACATATCTCAAACAATTGTTCATGACTGGGGGAAGAACAGAGTTAAAGAGAACGATTGCAGTAAATTTACCAACTCTCTTCTATAATCTTGAGCTACAAGTGATGAGCAAAAGAATGAACTGTGTTGGGAATGATGCTCAGCAAATTCCACATCAAATTGTAGCACAGTATCAGTAAAAGTGACTGATTTCTAGACATCTTATGTTTACTACAGACATCTGGATGTGGACAATATCTTTAACTGAGTTCCAAAAGTAATCATTTATTGATGCAGACCCAATAATTACTTTCTGAAAGTTCATTAGATCCATCTAGTGGTTCATGAACAAACATGATAACAGACGATCACACAAATACACTGACACATAAATACACTGACAGGCACACAAATACACTAATAGGCAAAACAATCTGCTTTTTTTTTTGTTCTTGATGAGTCAATAAATATTAGCCTAGAAAATAACAATAATTGACAAGTGTGTTAGCTCAGATCTAAATTACAAGCTTTGGCATTTACCATGTTTTTAGGCCTATAAGTCACAGTTTTTTTTTTTTGCATAATTTATATGTCCTGCAACATATAGGCCAAAGTGATGTGTTTATGGATTTCCCCCCCTGTATTTATAAACCAATTTTTGTCTGAGATATGACCGTTTTCATTCATTCTGACTGAAAAAAAAAAAGAACAATACCTCTTTCAGCCACTAGATGGCAGCAGTGTAGTAGCAGGCATGCCGTTGTATTGTAATAGGTAAAAGTGACTATAATGACAACTTCAAAAAAGTTCTAGACAAAAACAACTGGACTTTATTTATTATAATTTACTTTATACATTATTACCCTGATGCATTTATACTTTATTGTTTTTGTCTTGAATTTTTTTATTTTAATTTACCATGTCCTGGATGACTGAGAATCTTCACCAGCTATTAATGACACAATCAGCCTGCCATAACCTGCCACCTTTGCTCTGCTCACTTCTTGGAGCAAGTTAAACCAGCTGCACCGCCCAGCAAAATGCAGCTAATTTGACCATTAAAGTGAATTTATTAGACAAATGTTAGACTGAGACACACCTTTACTATAATTTTGAGCAAACAAATGATTTTTTTAAGTGTTAATCTTGTTCAATTCTTGTTAAAGTCCTCCCGTGCACACTCCCACAGTTGCCATTTGGCAGCCAATCGATTTTTGGCACACCACCGACACACATTTCCAGGTTGTCAGCGGTGACGCATAATAGATGTGACGTATGCGGTGAAACAACATTTTTGTGGATTTTTCCACTTTTTTTAGACATATTTGAAAGGATGCAACTTATAGGGCGGTGCGAGGTGTACGGCGGAAAACACAGTACATGGTCTAAACTGCTTTGTTGCACATTAGTAAGCACACAGACATTCTATTAGTGTTTATTAAAACAGTCAGAGGCAAGACACTTTGCTCTTCCTGTTTTTGTCTTATTTTAATGGAAAAACTTCATCTCCCTGTTGGTCTAAAAGTTAGAATTTCTCATTGAGATGACATGAACTGAGTTCTACTTCACAGAATCTCCTCCAGAGATAAAATCTTCACATCATCGTGGCTCAAAGCACTGGTGCTGACCTGCGAGCAGTGTGCGGGTCGTCAGCTCTGAAGGTGTAGTAGAGGGTTTTCTTGTGGTACAAATGAAACACGTTGGCGCTCTCCTCTCCCTCCGGCCTCTCAGTCAGCTTCACCGTGAAGCCCTGCAGAGGCAGACTTTCTGAAGCCACTTTATCCTGAAGAAAACAGAGCGAGAACATCAAACACTCCACAAATTACACATGTCAGCATTACTGTTAGGAGCACCAAGAAAGTAACTCGTATTTCATGCTTCGAGAAAAGCAAAGCAGTGCAAATCACGGCTGTGCACTTGTCAGAAAAAAAAAAAGAAAGAAAGAAAGAGAGCACAGAGAATCCCTTTATTAGTTGATCAGTGATTTGCCCATGAGGCTGAAAAAGCTTGGAGAAATTAATTAAGGTGTGGTGAGCCATAAAGAGGAATACAAGCTGTGGTTGTGGCCGTTTTTTTGCCTGCATGGGAGACAGATGTGGGTGTTTTGGGGCTGGTGCGGGAGACTCTGTGCCCCCTCACCTCACGGGCTGTGAAGGTGTAGAGCACCTTGTCTTTGAGGAGGAACCACAATCTCTTCCATTTCCTTTTGCTCTTCTTCCGGCGCTGCAGGCTTCCGCTCATGGTGGAGCCCTCCACTCCGAGAGACACCTGATGGCATTTAGAAGGCATGGAGTCAGACGGGTTAAACACACACACATACACATGCATGCATGCACACAAATGAATCGGTTGTTCCTTTACAGGACACTATGTACCATATTTTTCTGACTATAAGGTGCACTTACAGCACTTTAATTTTCTCAAAAATTGACAATGAGCCTTATTTATTAATTTTGGTTGTGCTTACTGACCTTGAACCGATTTTATGAAAGTTTGACTTATGTGACTGTTCTGATTTGATTAATGCACCTTGTAATCCAGTGCGCCTTATAGTCCGAAAATATGGTAGTTGTTATTAGACCGTGTCTGAGAAAATGCCTTTCAGAAATTTAAACACATGCTGGAGGTTACATGTACGAGCTGTTGTCAGACCGGTACGCACCTGACTGAGATTGGAAGTGCTCTTTCTGGACTTCCACAAACTGGGAGGTTGCAGGCTCTGGAAGACAGAAGAAAGGGGACGACTGGCCCGTTGAGACCGAGGGCTGGCGTTCCCACATGCTCCTGATATGCTGCCACCTGCAAACAAATCATCATCTTACAACAGGAAAAAAAAAACTATTTTCCGAGAAAGAAAGTTCATACTCAGTAATCCAGGTTTCAAATCTGATAACTCTCAATCAGGTCATCTGGACAGTTTCTTTTTA
>JARVGS010001636.1:8754930-8772406 GCA_031762315.1 Hypsolebias antenori | reverse complement strand
GGTAATACATTCAGCAAGTACTTTCACTTTAATACTTTAAGTATTTTTAAAAGCAAGTACTTATTTACTTTTACTTAAGTAAGAACATTAGTATGGTACTTCTACTTTTACTAGAGTATGTTTTTGTCTGTTTATTTGTACTTTTACTTAAGTACAGTGTTTGAGTACTTTCTCCACCACTGGTTTTAACAAATACCATACACTAATACATTTATAGTCTGACTAATTTGCAAAGCAGGTCCCCAGATGCACGTTGAAATATGCCACTATGTGCAGCAAAACATAAAACCGTGTGTGTATGCTTAGCCTTGTGCATACTCATAAAGCTACTGCCTTACACTGCACTGTAAAACGGAATGAAAACACCTATCAGTCTACATTTAGACTCCTATTCAAGGATATGACAGCGCTAGAGCATGCACAAAGTGAAATTGTGATTTTTAATTCAATTCTGCTGTTTGTTGTTTTATATTGGAATCATTGTAAATAAAATGTTTGGTGAATTAATGTGTTTGTATTAGTTGTGTTTTATGTGGTTTAGAAGTGAATGTTATTACACACATCACAAGATGGGCTCTTTGTTTTTGAGGCTGTGTTGAGATAGATAGTAGTGTGTCATGCACACTCACATATCCTGTTCCAGTGTTTTGCAGAGCGCTATGCATCATAAAATGAAATGATTCACGAGAGTTCGTAAAAGGTAAGACAGTCAAATGAAGCCGTTCATTTTGAGAACGTGAACTTAGTTCAGAATTTCAAATAATGAGCTATGGCGATCAATGTACTGTATTTATTTAGAACTATAAGGCATAGTTATTGGCCACTGCGCTGAAAGGTGGTCAATAATGTAATACCCTATGTGTTTGTTTACCAGTATTTGTCTGTTAGCAAAACATCTCATAACCCAGGGGCCAGATTTTAATGAAACTCAAAAAGTGATCCCTGAATGTACACAAAGAACTGAAGATGGCTGCCACAGTTAATTAACCTTACCAAATATAAACATGTTAGCTAACCTTACCAAATATATACATGTCTAGAACTCAGTGGATTTTTACAGATAAAGCTACTATTTGATGTGGTAGTAGCTGAAAGTCATCCTTACTGAATACTCTGAGCACTAACAGAATGCACAAAAATTTTGGTTTAAAACTTTGACGTGCAAGGAGGCAAATTGCACGCGTCCTTTCAAGAAATGCTTTGATCGTCGCTGCTTTTCTGGATTTTAAACACAGATTTCTAATCTGCAAGTTGATTTTTAAAGATATTCTTGGCAACAACAACAGCAGACTTGACATTCCTGACGGGACCACGCCTCGTTTTGTTGTTCAAGGGAAAGTCCAAACCTTCACCCCACCACAGTGAGCCCCTTCCTCCCACTTCATCCTACCTGTCATCTCGTTTCTCCACCTCCCACACCTCCCACCACAGCTCCACCCTGGTGTTCTGCATTTCCTGTAAACAGGCTGGTGGGAAGCTCCTGGGCTGGAAACTTCCTCCCTTGGGATGACCTGTTCATGACCTCAGTGGCGGGTACCGGGACTCGGCGAGCCAGCAGCACGCCCTGTCCACCGCCTCAATGCATAGCACTCCGCCCAGCACAACAATGTACTTAAGATGGCTCCCTCATCACTGCTAACGCTAACATAACAGTGGGTGGAGGTGCTGCTTTAAAGGCCATGACAGGGCTTTTTCCTCACTCTGAAGAGGTTCATATAGAGCTGTGTAAAGCATAAATGATGCCTGAGGGTGATGCAGAGATGCATACTCATCCAGTATGAGACAACAATATATTGTTTGGTTAATGCTTGAGAGAATAAAGTTAACAGTGGACACCAATGGCCTCTAAGATGAGCAAAAACTGAAATCCTGACCTTTCTTTTATAAAGTAGTGTTTTCCTGCTCTCGTTTGTTGCTGCATGGCTGCTTGGCAGAGACAGTGTGCTGAGGCAGCATTCTCAGCAGCAGCATCACCTCTGCTAAAACAGCAGGGGACTCGAACTGAGTCGGCCTGCACCTACATGCATGTGTATCCTGTACACACCTACAAACATGTTGGGTAAAACGGAAATAAATCACTGAGCTTTTTTTTTGTCTTTTATACACTATCTATTGCTAATTAATACATTTTCCCCCCAGGCTCAGTCTGAATGTATGAGTGGAGTCTGAATGCACATTAATCACATAACTAGAAACTAGGCAAACCTGCAGTGTTGCAGTGTTCGCCTTAAAATGCGTTCATGGGACTGCAGGCACTGAGCTTTTGTGTGCATGTTCTTTGAATCCATTTTGTTATTTTCTTTACCACAAAGAAAACTTGATCCTCTGTGGGTCTCCAACCCAGCTGTGTTGAATGTGTTCTTAATAAATCACTGTCACCTTCATTTTGGTGGCCTGGGACTGCAATAGTGTCAGGATTTGAAAAGACTTCAGACCAATGCGTACTCAGAAAGGCAGACAACAACCGCTCAGAGGCTATATCGGAGGATGCTATGCCCTCATAAATAAATACACTCTTCAAATAAAAACATAAACCAGGCCGGTGTGTCTCGGTTCACCAAAGACAGACCCTGGTAACAGTAGCGTCTCCAAGGGGAAGGTGGAGAAAGCAAAATGAAAGGACGGGTAGGTTATTTGCATCCTTGTGATATGAGTGAAATCTCCAGCACACAACGAGACAATGTGATAGCATCAGGAGAACATAAAGAGCCTGACCCAAACCAGCATTGTGTGTGAAGGGTAAAGGTTTCAAAAGAAAAAATGTGCAAACTTTACAGCTTCATGAAACAGAGACTACATAAGGTAGAATGCAATAGCATGCCATGTACTAATCTTTCTAAAATACGTAAGATAAAGGTTGAAATATTACCGCTCAGAATCAAACGCAGTGTGGAGAAGATAAAATAATCATTAAAAAAAAGTTTATTAATTCAAAGTGAATGTGCCACAAAAAAGAAGGAAGAAAATCTATTAAAACTTGAATGAAAGGAAATGCTACCTTTAATGTAAGAGTTTAAACTAAGATTGTCTTTTCATAAGAAGGGAAGAAGTTATAACATTTTGGTCACTCCATAAAATATTATTTGAGATGCCAAAGTTGTAAGTAAGGAAGTTGCACAATGTCTTGCGCTTCGAGTATGTGTTGTGAATTATTCTCACCTAATCCTAAACCAAAGATTAGGTCAGAATTTGTGAAACTGACTGAGCTATAGCCATTTCTGTTTTTTAAAATCACTTGATTTGCATTTATTCAAAAAGTTAATCAGTTGTAGATGTACCTCATATGACATACATTTATGATTGCCAATGGTGAGTTAAATTAAAATCTGCCCAGTGGTTGATGATATATTTTGCTAACATATAAGCAAAGTTGACTCATATAGGTAGTAACAAAAGAAAAAGCCTTGAGTGATCCGTTAACTCTCAGAATATAAGATGGAGATGAGTTTAAGCTACAAAATACTAACACATTATATATTAAGCTAACTTTAGAAATAACTAAAAGCTTTTCTTTTTTAAAAATTCTTAACTTAATTTTTGCAGGTTGATTAGCTTTATAACTGCACATTCTTTGATTATAGAGATTTTTAATAAAATGTGTCCAGTGGTTCATGAGACAGACAAACACAGACATGGTCAAACACATGATCGTCCTTTCACCTGGTGTCGTGTGATAATCAATCATTGCATCAACACACTCATAGCAACAAAATCATAAAAGACTGCTTGGGCTGTAATAAATTGTGGGCCATGAAGTGATCATGCATGTCAGTAATATATTTGTCCAATCTGATGGAGCGTAACGGATCCCAAGATGCCCACACGTGATTTAGATGATAATGAGTGAGACATTAAAGCACACAGATTGTTGAGAGCCTTATTATCACAAAAGAGACAAAGAGAAGGGAGTAAAAATTGTAAGGCATGTAATCCTTGCAGAATAATAGTGGAATTGTATATAAAGTGATTTTTTTTTTTTTTTTTTTTTTTTACAAATACAGTATAATTACAAAAACAAATACAAGTTATGTAAAAGGTGTTTCGTTCCAATTGTATCTCAAGAGATTACGTTTCAACTGTTTGACAGAGTTTGACAAACACATTTACTATTTTTTAGACTGAAACGAAGAGACTGTGCTGCGTAACCACTGAGGCTGTGGCCAAGGCTGGAATCATTTTGCACCGTCTCATCGTTGTAACTCCTCACTTCATCACACACTGCAGTAAATCCTGCAGACCCTCGAGAGTCCAGTGAAGGAGAAGCACTCAGGAGAGAGCTACTTTAATAAAAGCCCTCCTAAACATCTGTGTCAGGTGCAGGAGAGCAATTACACTCCAACTGCTCTTGCTTTCTTCCTCCTGCTCCAACAAAGGACCCACTGCTCTACTTCATCGTTATAACTCTTGTATTTTCTATTGATCAGCCTCCTTCTATTAACACTTCCCCACCGCTGGTGTTCTCACTTTTTCTTTTGTCTTCCTTCACTTCAATGTGTGAAAGAAGCCCCGCACCCATTTTGTCACTTTTAATTGCATCCATAATGACTTTTTGTAATGTGTAGAAGCTGCAGTCAATGAGCTAACTCATTGCCTTTACCTGAAACAGCAGCACCAGATGTGACCTTTGAATCCAAGTAACTAAAAAAACTGAACTAAGCTCTCCCACAAGCATTGTCCATCTTCTCGAAGTCAGCGAAGCCTGGCACAACAGGCTGCTCGTTTCTCACACACAACACTTTTCAATAAGAGGAACCCGATGGTACTCAGCCAGGTGATTTTTGCTCACCTGAGATGCAGTAAGAGAATGTCTGCAGTCTTACAAGGGTCTAGATTGGAGTCATGAGTGGATGAGTGCGCACCTAACACCTAAGTCGACTAGCTTCACAAGTGATTTCACAATTTCAGACAAAAAAAATGTTCTCACTATTTTTGTCACCATCCAAGTGGAATATTTAGAATTTCACTGAAGTCTTCAGATATCTTTGCTCTGAAACATTCCTATCCTCCAGAGTGAAATACAGATTTATGTCCTGTGTAAGTGGTTTGGCATCTATATAGCTCTGTAGTGAGAATATACCATGTGCCTTGGGATACAAACTAAGCAACCTAGCACTAAAAAGGTCAAAAGTCAAGTTATTACTCAACTACATATAAGAGACTAGAGATAAAGATGGAGGTAAGATCAAACAGGTCTCTCTTGTAAATGTGTCCTCGTGACTCGGTGAGACTAACCCGTATAAATAAAGATAGAATAAAAGGTAATATTCAGTGTTTCCTCGACACAAAGTAATATTACATTTAACTTACCTTTCATTGTCTGTTTTTGACATCAGTGTCTGAGGTTTGCTGTCAATCCCAGGGAAACTATTCATATCCACATAGCCATCATTCTCATTGCAGGTTACAGTTGTGCGTGTCGGATTCTCAAAAAACTCTGTAACAGTGTGAGATCTGACAGGCCTTCCTGGTATCTGGATGTTCTCATAGTCTGAGTTCATGGCTGGGATGTTTTCATAGTCTGAGGTGTCTGCGCTGGGGAAGGAGATGGAGCGAGGTTTGGTCAAAGGCAATGGTCTGACAGAGCGGTGAGTGCGTTCTTCGAAGGACTCCACTCTGGAGACAATCCTGCCGTCAGAATTTGGGTCCCCTTTCCTCCTGGAGTGGTCTTTGTAAAGGACAAAGGCAGAAGTCAGGTCAGATGGATGCTGTTTGGGGTTCAAAAGGCGAGACTGAAGCTGAGAAGAGCTGCCAGTGCTTATATGATCAAGTTCTACAACTCTTGCACCATGATGGCTGGACTCAGAGGAAGACCGTGATGAGCGCACACTTCCATCACTGAAACCCTTTGAATCTGTCTTCTTCTTAAACTTAAGTGCCAGAAAGCGCTTGAATGAGGACTTCTTCTTTTTAGGTATTTCAGTGGGGTCATGATGGATTAGGAGGGATGGTGAACTCTTGGTGACTGGTCTCTTTGTGATGTATGCTAGGTCAAAAGGTGGGGGTATGTCAACCATAGAAGTTGGTGTAGAAACACCACTTGATGACTGATGGCTTCGCTGGGAAAAGCTTCCAGAGGAAGTTATAACACATGGAAGGGAAAGAGTGTCATCCTTTCTTTTTATCCTCATCTCATTCGTAAGACATGGGTCATTCTCTGACAGTGTGGTCAAAGATTCTGGACTGTCTGCAGAGCGAGAGTTCAGCAAGAAGCGACGGGACTTCATAGACGGAGTCACACTATTGATTCCTGGCTGCTGTGAGTGACTTATAAGTTCACCACTGTTATCTACTGGTACAGTGCAGTAGTCATGAGTTTGGTATTCTGTACCTGTTTCCTCTGGTACAGTTTCCGGGACATAACCTGAAACCTTCCCAGAATAGGACCGTGATCGTGTGACAATAGTTTTACGATCAAGGGTCACAAAGTTCTCCCCCTCTGAGTCAAACCCCACTTCCTCATATACATGCTCTTTGCTGTCCGAGTCAGTGTCTTCAAAGTAAGGCACGATGTGGCAGTCCAGTTCTTCAATGTCTTCTTCAAAGGCCTCAGTGGTGTGAGCAAACACCACTCTGTTGGTGAGCTCCGGGGTGCGACCCAGGTCAAGATCTGCTGGCACGGTGATGGTGCACAACCTGAGGCGAGGCTGGCAGCTTCTTCTCTGGTTGCGGAAAGCTTCCTCTCGCTTAATTGTCCTCTCTTTTGCACTTTTCCCCTTGATATGTTTCTTTTCTACCTCCTCCTCCTCTTCCTCGTCACCTATCTCAACATAATCTTCTGATGAGACATATTCAAACTGCTCAAAGTTGTCTGCCTGTGAGCAGACTGAATTGTCAATATCTGCATACTCATCTGCAGACTCACTGTCCTTTGCTCTGTCTTTAAGTTGATCAGACTGTTCTGTGCACTCCTTATCGTGATGCTGGTCTGAGTCTACTTGCTTGTCTTCAAGCTTGTCCACATCATCTGATGAGACATAAAAAGGTTCCTGGCAAGAGACATCTTGGGTATGGACTTCGTGTGTGGTTGAGGAGTGATCATCGTCATCTTCACCTGGGCTCCACTCAGGATCTGCAGTGCTGTTCATATCTTTTGGAAGAGCCTCAATGACAGAATAAGGTCCAAACACATCCTCTGTGCTGGATGTGAATCGAAAACAACCGGAGGGGTCTTTGGTGGCTCGTTCTGGTTGCCAGACCTCAGTATCTCCAGTTTCAGCTGTTCCACATGACTCACACGTATCACTAGCATCATCTGTAGGACCAATCACATCGTAGGGATACTCCTCAGCCACAGTCGGAAGCACACTGAATCCAAAAGAGAACCTGTCAGCTTCCAACTCCGTCTCTGTGAGTAAACTAAACTGAAAACAGTCTTCACTTTGCTCTGTGTTTGTTTCATCAAGGCAACAATCATTGTTCTCCTCTGCATGACTAAATGAGTGTGTTTGATCAGGGTCTTGTTCATCTGAATGTTCTACGGGGCCACAGCTTTCTTTCACTTCCTCTTGCTCTGCTTCATACTCTGGTTCAGATGGAGCCTGTAACTGTACTGACGTTTTCTCATCATCAGTGTGATTTCCACCATCAGGCAGGATGGAGTCATTTTCAGCATCCTCATCCTCAGTAACGTCAATCGAATCCTCAGCTTTGATGGTGTCCTCAGAGCCAATACTGTCTACATCACCATCATTATCCAATATCTCCGCTTCTTTTTCTGCTCCCACCACCAGTTCTCCCCCTACTGTGTCCTCTTTGTCATTCCCTCCGGTGCCATTGTCACTAACCTCACACTGCTCTTCTTTTTTCTCCTCTTTGTTGTGATTCTCTTCAGCCATTACAAGTAGATCACCTTTCTCCTCATCAGAGTTGGGCAGTTCTCCGTTACTCAGCCTCTGTCGATGGCAGGACTCTTCCTGTGGGTCAGGCTGAGACAGAGGTCCAGGTTTGGGGGTTACAAGAGGTTTTGTGCCATGGACAAAGAGGCTGGATTTTGGCATCAGTTTTGACTGCACTCTGATGGTGAGATGACTCTGGACCGTTGGTTGAGGGACGTGCAGCGGATTTGGAAAATCTGTATAGGGAGAGCAAAAGAAGATCAAAAAATGTTGCCATGCAAATAACATTTTGACTATGTAAGATTACGCAAGGCAAATATTATTTATGGCTCATGGTTCTCTACTACTACAGCCGTGTCCAGTGGTCAGTGGCAAGCAGAAAGCTACAGGGGACATTATCACCAGGAAAAAACAACAGAGCCACCACATACTTTGAGAAGAGGCATTTCTGTAAGGGAAATGTTGCATCTAGATTGGACTTTTTAGTTACAGTTATAACAACGAATAAATTAAAAATGAAAAAAATTGTATTTTATGTCATAAAAATCCTGATTTTGTTAAGGTTTAAATATGTTTTGTTTGTATATCACTGTTTAAGAAGTCTAGACTTGTCATAAAACACACCCACGCTTAAAGTGTGTACACCCTTAGTCTCTTCCTGTTATTTAGTACCTGCCTGACGCACATCCTATTAAACCCTGTGTGCACTCTGGTTATCTCTGTTGTCTCGCTCCCTCTTTATTTCTATTTCTGTTTTCTTTTTCTCTTCTATATAGTTCTCCACATTCATTTTAATGATACTGTATGCTCATTTATCACTTCCCTCTAAAATAACCACTTAATTATATTCTAAATCTGTCACAAAATTATTTCTTTCAGTCATTAATCAGTCCAGCGGAGTGTCTGTGGAGAAGTCCACTCTGGATGTCCACGGGATGGGGAGGACCTCACCAGCAAAGCCCCCTCCACATTGCTCACAAACCTCTCTAGGAGTGTGCAATTTCGAAACACAAATGGACTTCCTTCTCCTCATTCTTCCATGATTCTCACGAACATAACCCCACAACTACACGTAAGCACTTTTTTCTGGGGAAAACGTCCCTTTGAGTGTTCCAAAGAACAATAAAAGAGAAACAAGAATCCCAGCCTGACAAAGCACCCAACTGCAAATAACAGGATATGAATTATGCAACAAGAATTCAATTAAAACAAATGTTTGGTGAAACAAAGGAAGAGATAGACTTTGACTGTGCCAAAGCTACAGGATATGATTTTACACCATTCTGATTAAGAATGTCACCCATCAAAACATAACAACCTGAAATCTGATGTGAGAACAGCTTCAGAACAGGAAAAAAAAATGCTTCCAATAATTCAAATAAAAAAATGTGTTTGAGAGGAAGGAATTGATTGAAACTTCTCAGAGAGGCAGGATGGAAGATGACTGAAAACGGCAACGCAAGTCAAGAAATTATGTCTAATTTTACAGATATGGATTAGTTATTTTAATCCAGGCTCAAATCCTTGACATTTAACCTAGAGCTTTAACAAAGAGCAACATAATTAGGTTTATTTAGGTTTTGCTGGATATTAATTGCTTCAATTTTTGTCTTTATCATACAGCAGTTAGAAAACAAGAACAAAAGAGCTTTATTTTAAACCAAACTTTAGCTTTTCATTTTTACTTCATAAAAGCAGAAGTATTTTATTATCATTTTATTTATAATTATTATTGCACCACAAGTTTGATATAGAAAATGGGCTAATAAGTTTGAAAAATGTGCATTTTTCTCTACAAACAAAGTGTTGTTGCTCTAAACTCTAATCTAACAGCACTGAAAGTTTACTGTTTGCACTCTGTGACAGACACATTTTATCTTTATAACCAACCTGCGCTCATTGTGGGACATCATCATCCACGGTCGCCGACACTTGTCTCCTGTTGTCCCTCAAACTGCGTCCAAACCGCTGAAACTTAATCCAAACGCATCGTGACGGCTGGAGGCTGTGACAGAGAGGTCATGGTTCGTGTCTTCTGCGATGCTTGCAGACTTCTTGTCAGGGGCTGGTGGTCTCGCAGCGGTGGGCTCAGCTCTCCCAGGCAGCAGCGAGCAGCATCTCCACTCCTCGTGATGTTCCAGCGCGCGCGGCTGCGCTCCTCTGTGGAAACGGGAGGTGCTGCTGCGCGCTTCCTGAGGCTGGACTTCAACACTGCGCACACATGGAGCTCCAACCTCTCAGTATATATTTCATTTTTTCAAGTGCCTCTCTGCTGCTTTGGAAGTGTGCACTCAGTTGGACAAAGTACGGCCCGGGGGCTAGAAGTGGTCCCTGGACCATGTAGATCCGGTCTTTGGTGTCTCAAACAAATAATAATACTAAAAAAGTTAATTAAATAAGAAGTAAGATCCTTTAATTTTATGGCAGTTAGTGCTCCTTAGGGGGGGGGGAATCATTCACCTTACATACAACTTTTAAATTCCCCCCCATAGTCAGTCTCATTAAAATATCATTATCTCATTCATAATTTTGACTTTTTTAATGGTTTTAACTCTTTAAGGGCCTTTAGCTAAAAAAAAAAAAAAAAAAAACTCTGCATCTCAGTTTTTAAACTTGACAAAATGTTTATTTTAAAACATTTTTTGTATCAATACTTTTGAACAATAGGTGTATCTTGTACCTTTAAGCCACATTTTATGTATAATTTATTTTTCTGATGAAGCCACGTTTGTGCACAAATATATTCTTCATACTGACAGCTCTTGTTTGGTTGGGTGGCATGTCTTTTCACTCAATCTTCATTTAAACAGGTTAGTCCCATTGAGCCACGAGGACTCATTTACAAGAGAGACCTGAATTTTAACAAAGAGTGATGACAACAGTGGATAACAAAGACAACAATAGACAATCAAAAATGATTCATACAATTTTTTTTTAACAATTACAGATACATATACAGATATTCTTTATTGTCATTCACAACACTTGTGGTACATGTGGTGGATCGAAATTGTGTACACAGGGTCCCAATTACGTCCAACAACAAAATGTAAAAGAAAAACAGTAATAAGATCTAAGCTATGAAGCAAGAAAAACATTACCTAAAATACGCTAAGCACAGAAACCATGAAAACAATAAACGCAACACGCCGAACTGCAGCACGAACATGAGTTTGAACATGAATTGAAAACAAAATGATAATTAAAAGGAAAAAGTAGTGAAAAAACAGTTAGATTATGGGGCTGTGTAGAAAACTAAAAACAGGAACATGTCTGTGTTGGTTTTTTCCAGGAACTTATGATGTTTGAAGCCACTTAGAGAGGTCAAAGTCAAGAGCTTCAGATCTTTTTGTAAGATATTCCAAGAAACAGGAGCGGAGTAGGAGAAGGCCCTTTTGCCTAATTCCGTCCTCACTGAGGGAACACTGCAGGTAACCATGTCCTGAGAGTGCACGCTGTAGCTGCACTCACACATGCAGGAGGAGACAAAGCAGCAGACCAAGAAGTGATTCAAAGATGAAAATAAACTGTTAACAAACAAACTGTTGTAATTTTATAACCCAAACAGATCCAGAAACTGCTCAACTAAAGCTTTATAAGACATTGCACGTTATGTGAGACACCATAAAAACTGCAGCAGTTTTTTTTTTCATGCAGCTGTCCCCAGCATGTTTTGCTCACAGCCTGTTTATTTCCTGAATCAGAGCTGTGCAGAGAAAGGTTCCTAAAAGCAGTTTCCAAAAACAGTTTCTCCAGGACACCAAAAGCTTTTTGCTTCTGGCTTCACTTCCCGAGTAAGCATCTGTTATAGGATTAAATGAATGCAACTCTTGAAAAACCTCTCTCCATAACAGGAAACTGCTAACCCTGTTTCCTGCACAACAGGCAGAACTTCCCTAGCAACAAATGGGACCAGTTTGGGATGTTAACCCTTAAGGCAGCATTAAACACAACTGACCTAAAGGTCCAACATTTATTGAAGGAATGCATATTGCTTGCCACATCTCAAAAAAGAGTTTCAGTCTAATGTCATTTATGTTAAGAAATTTTGGAGTTGGTCAGACCTTAAATATTTGCATGAAATCTCATGTATTATCACACAAGTGCACTCATTGTATACATGCTATGACCTTTAGCTACTATGACATCAGTTTTTGCTCAATCTCAGTAAAATCACCTGTTATTACCACATTTATGTTTGCTAATTGCTGTTAGATGTGACATCCATCTTAAAGTTTTATTCAATATATGTCATAGTTGTTTTTCTGTTATTCAGTTTATCATTAGGTCTATTCATTATTAGGTTTATTTTAATTTTCTTGTGCAGGTCTTGCTCTTTTTTCCAGTGTTCCTTGTGCCATTTCATATTTAGCTTCCCCAGTGTTTTTGGACTTGGTCTACCACCCTCACCTGTCTCCAATCAGCCCAGGTGTTCATTTATCTCTGCTCCACTTATTCAGCATCAGTGCAGCGTTGTTTGGTCTCCATGTCCTCAAGGTTTGTCTTTACTGTTTGGTATATTCCCCAAAATCATCTGAGTTGTCGATTAATTTGGTTTTGCTGCCACGCCAAACTTTTTGTTTAACGTGTTTTAATAACGCTTTTTTAATTGAATCTTTGAGCTCCTCGCGTTCATCTACATTTGGGTCCAGTCCTTTGTAAATCTCACAACGATTTAAAACCAGACTGGTGGTTCATGAGATGTTTTGGTAACAAACTGGGTTGACTCCAACAGTTGATTGCACAATAAGTAGAACTTTGTTTAGCACATTTGATTTAGTTCTTGTGAAACACTCAGCTACTACCATAACAAGTTTTACCATAACATCTGTAAAATTGTCTGAGGCTGAGCATTTTTTTGTGTTCTCACAGGTCAGCTGGGTGTGGGGGTCATCTTGAATCTGTTTGGCTCCAAAGTTAATCAGATGTAATGGTTTGCTCTTAAGATAGACTGATTCCTGAAAGTTACTTAAATCTACCAAATAATTTTACACATTTTGTTAACAAAGCAAAAATGTGGCACTGTTGGCAGAGCTGCTGCCTCTCAGTGAGAGTGTCGCTGGTTCAAATCCTGGTCTGGGGGTCTTTTTGGGTGGAGTTTGCATGTTCTCTCCGTGCATGAGTGTGTTTTCTCCGGGTACTCCAGTTTCCTCCTACAGACCAAAAACATGCATGTTGGACTGATTGGTAATTCTAAATATTCTCTAGATGTGAGTGAGAGGGTGAATGGTTGTTTGTCTCATTTGTCTCTATGTGTCCCTGTGATGGACTGGAGACCTGTCCAGTGTGTCCCCCGCCTCTCACACAGTGATAACTGAATATGGGCACCAATGACCCCCATGACCCAAAAGGGGAGAAGCGGGTAAAAGATAATGAATGGTTGAATGGACAAACACATGAAGTCAACACACAAAAACATTATTAACCTTCATTTATTCAGGCAAATCCCACTGAGATAACAGATCTGTTTTGCAAGTATTTGGCCTGAAGACAACCCGACATGCATGTTTTATGGGAGGAAACTAGAGTACACAGAGAAAACACATGCAAACATGAGAAGAACATATAAACTCCCCTGACCCCAAGCCCAACCTGGGGATTGAGCAGGTCCTTCTTGGGGCAACAGATCTAACCATTAAAACAAACCAATAGACATTATTACCCATCATCACTGATGTCGACAGATGTTGACAGATGCTGCCTATGCGTTTGATACTTTGAACCGTTTTACTTTAAACAACTTCACTCTGAACTTCAAGGTCAGAGAGATGACTGGACACATAATGAAGTCTGGGATTTCCGTCCAATTGGGTTTTTTGATTTGACAGCCCTAACCTTGTTCAAACGTCCACATGTTGGGATGAGACTCCCACACTTCTTCTTCTTCCTCCTCCTCCTCCTCCTCCTCCTCTGCACATCTGAAGGTCAAACAATGCAGCACACAGCAGAGATGAAGTGGATAGTGGTAGGAAAGAGAAGCAGAATAAAAGAGTTGGCTGTAGTGAATCGCCACGGGGTCTGGTCCTGACTGCTGCAGTGGCATATAGACCCATTCATTACACTCGGCCAAATTCCCATTCCAGATGGTTTGGTGCAGGAAGGGTTGGGGCTTTGCTGCACGTGTAAAGTGCTATCAGACTTTAAGAGGTGATTAGAGAGCGTTCATGTCATCATCAGGCCATATTATCTTTACTCTCGCATACGGATCATCTCATTAAAGAGTAACTGCGTCAGTGCGTATAATTACAGAGTTTCTGAATTATTTAGTTTGTCACTAAACAGAGTATTAAATGTGAAACTACTCGTGCTAAAGATGTGATCTTTGTGTTTGATACAATACCTAAACCTTTTATAGGATGCTGAGTAAGCTGTCACATTATGCTACAATCAACCGGTTTAATCACTGCTGTTTTGCTCCTGCTTGTCACAAACTTCATACTCAGGCAAAAATATTTTTACGTGTCAGTGGTCGCACATTTTTAGCTGTCGTAATGTAACCTTTTGTTTTGAGAATTAACGGCTAAACATAGCTCTGCTCCTGTGTTTTGGCAATGCCAAACATCTGCCGCCAAGAGCATAATTGGTACATGTGACTTTTTTTTACTCTTTCATTTGAGCAAAATATGTTTTTCTTTTCGGCAGCATGTGCAAATAGAACCTGTCAAGAGCATTGTGTCATGTTGCTGCAGAACTGAATGGCTTTAGAGGTAAATATCCCTCCAGATGTGGCACAGACGGTCAAAACATGTTTTGTTGGACACAGGACACGGGTTTCCTGGACAGCCTGTGGCTGCGAGCTGTGCTCTGTCACCCCCACCTGGAACGCAGCTTGACTGGAAGAGAAAGGCAGACTGGAGATACAGAGGAAAACATTTGGTAGAGGCAGGGAACGAACCAGCGTTATCTCCCCTATGTTGGACTGCATGAACAACACAAAACAGGAAAGGGGATCGGGAAAGTGGTCAGCAACTTGTTCCCAGAGCTCAGAAAATCCACAACACCGGCTTTAACATTTGATTGATGCTAGTTGTAATTTATCTACTGACTGTATATACGAATTTTTGAGAATAAAGAGGTCTGAAACCACTCTTAAATACTTTCACTTACTAGATAGCTTATGTTCAGTGTGTCACCAGAATGTAATGTGGGTTTAACCAAAGAACTGAAGCATACAGTTGTAGCATATCAACCTCACACATTGATTTTTTTTTTTGGTCTGATGAAGCCTCAGGCAAAGGTCTTTCACTATTTAAAGTGACCTAAAACACCTTTGTAATTGGATGGCAAAGCTTTTGACTTCTGCAATGGATCGATTCGATATTGATTAGTTTTATTGATTCCCAGCAGTGCATGGTCTGTAGCAACAGCAGCATCCTAACGCTGGGATGAGCGTGCTCCCTCCGATCTTTAGATTCTTATTAAGACGCTCGAGAGCCGACGAGATAGATATGACAGGACAACCCGACTTTATTAAAATGTCAGAATATTGTTGAGTGTGGAGATTATTTTAGGATTAATAAGGTTTGGAGGTTTTCAACAAAGACCTGTGACAATATAGATAATACATTATTAAACGCATCAACCACCTGCCTAATAAAGTCTGGTGCCTTAATGTATAACATCAATTTTATATATAAAAAAAAATAAAACAGAAAGAAAATAAAGTCTTACTGTCAGCAGGAACCCATACAAAAATACCCCAGTGACTTGGCTCTGCATGTGACAGACCTTACAGTAAACAGGTGGACTGGAAATCAGCATTTTATCAAATAAAATATGGATTAAATTCCTCAAAGAACCTTTTGAACTTCACGGTGAGTCAGTCAAACTGTACAGTCCTAAATCACTGCCATCCTGTGAATATATATGTACAATGTATCTACCATAATTTTTGCTGTATGTCACAGTTTTTTTGCATAAATTAGCATACCTGCGACTTATAGAGTTAAGCGACATAGTTTATGTTTTTCCACCATATTTATAACACATTTTTTGGCTGAGATCTGATGATTTCATTCATTCTGACATGGAAAATATTGAACACTACAATTTTCAGCCACAAGAGGGCCCTCGACCAGTATGGTAAGCCAAGTGTCTCATTAATAGGTAAAAGAGTCTATTAATGAGACACTTGGCTTGCCATAAAAGCCATCTTTGTCTCATCTGGAGCAAACATCAAATCAGTTGCATTTCGCTGTGCCGCCCATGCGAAATGCAGCCGATTTGACCATTAAAGTGCATTTATTAAGGAAAAATTAAACGGACACACACCTTTAATATAATGTCGATCAAATAAGTAATTGTTTTTAGGTGGCTATCTTGTTAAATTTCAAATAAATGCACAGTGACTCGTCCCTCTGCATGCTCCCGCAGTTGCGAATCGCCTTTTGAAATAAAGTCAATTTGACCATCAAAGTGCATGTATTAAGGAAAAGTTAAACTGAGACACACCTTTACTATAATTTTGAGCAAACAAATAATCGTTTTCAACTATTTATCTTGTTAAATTCTTGTTAAAGTCCTCCCGTGCATGCTCCCGCAGCCGCCATTTGGCGGCCAATCGATTTTTGGCACAATACCTGCCCATGTTTCCATGTTGTCAGTAGTGACACATAATAGATGTGACTTATAAGGCGAAGCAACATATTTATGTTTTTTCCACTTTATTAGACATATTTGGATGGATGCAACTTATACGGCGGTGCGACATATACAGCGACAAGTATGGTAATATAATTATATTAAATGCATGTGAAAGTTTTTGTGCTTCAGTCACCACAGTTTGGATCTTTATAAAATGACAATACTACTTTTTGCAGCGTTTCTGAAGTTTGTGTTGTTCTGACCTCTTCTAGTGGAAGCACTTATTTATTTCCAGAAAAAAAAAAAAAACAGCATTGTTGCACTGTAGAAAATGCATTGGCTGAGGCACAATGGCTGTCAGCACTACCGTTAATTAGCCCAAAACCCAGAAAGTAGGCCAGTTGCTGATAACAGAGGAGTTTGTTGTTTTTCTTTTTTCACGTGCAGCAGACAGAACCATCCACACTGCTGTGCATCTATTGAATCTATTAAAATCCCAAGGACTTTTAATCAAAACAAGGTCTTTGTTTGTCAGAGACTGGTGAGTTTCTGTGGCTGGTCTGTATCTCTGCAGGTCTTTACTCCATGTTTTCATTAATCAAACTGTGCAGAATGCCTTTGTTTATCATTTTATCAGCCACAAACACGTCTCACAAAATCCCAATGTTGCTGTATATGATTTGCAAGGTTGCAGACGTGCGATGTATATGTGTAAAAAAAAAAAAAAAAAACTGACACAGTGCATACCCTGATGCATGCTCAATAATCCAGGTAGAAAAATCTAAAAAAGCTAAGTCTGGTCCTCTGGACACAGTGCATGTGTGTTCGATCCATAACAACCACTCTGTGAAAGAAGTGAAAATAACAGGTTTAGGGTTTTAACAAAAAGGAGCCTCAAGTCTGAATTGTCACTTCCTGCATGTGTTTCTGCAAATTTCAGACAATGACAAGAATAAACATAGTCATGAGTGAAATTTCATGTTCAAGTCTGTTTTTTTTTTTCCTTTTTCCCATTTTCGATGGCCTCCCTTCTCACCTTACAGCCATCCTCTTCACAC
>JARVGS010001636.1:8437839-8449967 GCA_031762315.1 Hypsolebias antenori | reverse complement strand
ACAGGAAAACAATTAGAGTGTTTTATTGATGAGAGTTTCTTTGGCGCTCGAGCCCCGGCGGGGATGTGCATGCCAAACCGCTGTGAGCATGCGTGTCCGGCGTAGGGAGATGGATCATGGACATCCAACCCCAGGACCCGAACCTGGCGGTGGAGTCAGGGCGAAGGAGAGGAGACCTGAAGATGTCCTGACACCAGGCGGAGACGGGGAGGTGGTGGGATGCGGCGTGGCTGGCAAACAGAAAGAGCCCGGGACAGAGGGCCCTATATCCGGATCGGCTGGCTGATGAGTGATGGGTTGCAGCTGGGTGAGTCTGCTATGTTGAATTTACGGCTAGCCTTCATGTAGTAATTCATTTAGATTATCTGTGAATAATTCTATTTTTGATCCTGGTGATCAACATACACAACTTATTATTATATTTTTATTATTTTTATTTATTATTTCTATTGTTATAATTTCCATTATATCATCTACAACTAGTTACATTTCACTATGCAATCTACACTTTAATTCACAGTTAACAAATAAAGCCACTCCACCTTTTTTGTTTTTCCTATTCACATAATATATTTTATATCCTTCTACCTGTATGTAGGCGTTTTTGATGTTTCTATCATTTAGCCAGGTTTCAGACAGTGCTATCATTGTAAAATGTGAGTTAAATTGTTTTAAATAATCTTGTATTTCAGAAATTTTTGAATTCAGACTTCTGCAGTTAAGATGAATTATTGAGAGAATCCCATTTACCGTACCAATTTTATTGTACTGTTTAGTATTGTAATATTCACTGCTCTTTATGGTTGGAAAAATATTTATATTAATGACATCCTTTACATTGTATATTTTGGATTCTAATTCATCATACATATTCATCATCCAATGAAATTGTTTGCCATCATGTTTATTTATCCAATGTTCAAAACGTTTCTTAACTCAAAAATTTGTATTATCATATAAGCTTATTTTAATCTTTCCAAATATTTCAGCTCTTTTACCATTTTTGCCTGTGATCCTTCTTTTTCTATAATCCAGATTTTACCGTTTCTTGTCCATGTTGAGAATATTTCTTTCTGGTTTTTTTTAGCAATCTTGCATCGTGAGCAAGATTGCCATTTTTCTTTGTTAGATGTTCGTTATATAGACTCTGGTTCCCTTTAATTTTCTGGCCTGCATTAATACATTGTTTTGTGATTTTCTACTGATGAATTTTACTACTATTGTTTGTTTATCTTTGTCCTTATTGCTGGGCAAAGTGTGACACATGGATATATTATCATGATTCAGATCAATGTCCTTATCTTGAAAATATGCCACAACTTGCTCTTCTAGAGTGGGGCCAAGATGGTGTAGAGGCAGGGCAGCCGGCTCAGGACCGGAAGGTCCGGGGTTCAATCCCCAGTCACTGCATACCTCGTTGTGTCCCTGGGCAAGACACTTAACCCTGAGTTGCTCCCGGAAGGACTGGCTGGCGCCTTGCATGGCAGCCTACCGCTACTGGTGTATGAATGTGTGTGTGAATGGGTGGATAGCTGGTACTGTGAAGCGCTTTGGGGCCCCTCATAGGGGGCTGGAAAGCGCTATATAAGTAAGCTCCATTTAACATAGAAGAAATTATATAAACACTATTGCACAGTAAATAAATGTGTTTGCAGTTTTAGATAATTATTAGGCTAACGGTTAATGATTGTTTCCTTGTCACTGCCAGCTTTCACCACGCAGATAATATAATGCTTGTCTTTTTTTGATGGAAAATGAGTTGGCTGAATTTAGAAACATAAAGAAACCCTCAATAATGCTGAATTAGTCATCATGCGAATTACAACATTGGTAATGACATGAGCTTTATGAATGTACCGGTATTTTTAGCTTGGGAAATAATCAGAAACAGGAAACTTGTCCAACATTGTGCCATAACAGTAAATTAAATTAATTCCAAACTAAATTTATATAATAGCTTCACAAAAAAGCAGTTGTAAATTACTTTAGGGTTTTGTTATAACTTTTATTTAAAAACTGTGCTACTCCTTGTTTACAATGTACTACAGTAATACTATGTAAAATGAAAGGCATAATATTCTTTGTAGTAATGCATATCCTGACTCATTTCATACCAGAGTTTAAAACTGAAATCATCTTGTGTTGAGAACGGTCAGAGAGCTTTGATCAGCTATAACTTATAAATGACATTGTCTCAATCAACATTGTGAGATCTCACTAGATGTGATGGCACCTTAAGAGTATGGGCTGAGAATAACTCCAGCTCACTCCAAATTTAGCTCAATATCTGTAAATTAGCTCATATCTGATCATTTTTTTGTGTTTGCTAATGCACTGTGGTGGTTAATCAGCTTTATATGTACATCCATTCATTACAATCTGAAGGCTTCGTTTAAATCCATCCACCGGTTTATGAGATATTTTGATGAACAATTGCACAGTAGCACACACACTTAAAAATTATCTTATTTTTCATACTGGGGCAATAATTTAACATGCACCTAAAATACTTTTCTGAAACAAAACAAACAAACAAAAAAACATGTAAAACTGTATGTACTATTTTTCCATTGCCTGCAGGAACAGAGAAACGTTGTGCTTTTGTGTGATGTATGTATTTGGAGATGCTGCTAAATGCCCACCAGCACCTCTTGTGCACTTGACTTATTTTCAGACACATCTTTGCTCAGACACATGCACATCTGCTGGGACTGGCATCCAGATGCTGTGCCCTATAAGCCAGACCTCAGCGCAGACGACAAGCTCTACGGGCAGCGGGGCTGGCGTATGTCACAGCGCTCCCCCTGCTTGCCCTCTCCGCCCTGGGCTTCGTGCCTCTCCGGCTGCCTGTGAGCCAGGCGGACAGATGTATTGTCGGCACCAGCTGCAAGTGGTGGGGGATGGCCCAGTAGAGGTAAATAACTGTGTAATCAGCGCGTGTGATCAGGAGGTGATGGGAGCTCAGCAGGCACACAAACATTTACAATTGGCCTGGCAGTCCTTGTAAACAGCAGTGGTTGTACAAAAGAGTCAGGCTGAATAATTGATGGGATGTAAGAGGATCTGGCTTTAGGGATTTTTGGAGCATTGATTCTATCTGGAGGAGAGTACAGCCGAGTGGGAAAGTGAAAGGCGTTCTTATTGCCAATCTTTAGAAATGCTTCTCCTTTTCCTTTACTCCCTACCTAGTCCAGCTAAGAGGATTTTATTATGCTCAACCACATTTTTTCCTTTCTGCCTCTTATTTTAATTTTTGCAACAAAGCCTTTATGTCCAAAATAGCGAGAAAGTCACACACCAATCCCGGACAACACCATAGCCACAAAGACACAAAAGTAGATGGGTGCCAAAAACAAAGAAAACAAAAACAAAGAGATAACTGAAAGAAGTGTCAGAATTAGATACATTATTAAAAAAAAAAAAAGGAGGAAGGAAATAAAACAAACAGAAAGATGGGAAAGAGATAAAAGAAGAGCAAAAGCAATATTTCTGTATAGAGAGCAACACAAGTCATTACAGAACATTTCATCTTTCTGCCTCTGGTGAAGAATCTCAGAAAACAACTGATTTAAGTGTTATGTTACACATTTTACCTGCATTAGAGACATTTTCTAACTACCTCTCACCCAGCATACATACAGGCTGTACATGCCGCAGTAACCCTTTCATCTTATCAGCTGCAGGGCTCATAGAAATGAGCTGATATAAATAAACCCCAGCTTGGTTTCCAGCCATGTTCTCTACTCAGTATGTCCCCCCCCTCCCCCACCACAGTGTTTCATATAGAGTCTTTTGACTTTGTTCCCTTCACATTCCCATCGTGTCCCAGACAGAGAAACAAGCCTATCTGTGCTTGCTTCACCTTGGCTGCACTTTTTAGAGGGAGGCAGAAAATGTATGAAAGTCTCATCAAACCAAATCAAGATGTGACTTTCTCACAACTCTGGTCACAGGTGGAAGTGTTTCTGCCTCGTTAATGTTGTGGAACCGATGACTATTCACTTGGTCCCATGGCGGCCTTGTATTATATTTTAATCACAGTCATGTAGTTCTGTCCTCTGCGGCCTGTTTTTATAAGAATACATCATTTACACTGCACTAACTGAAGGATTGTAGCATATAAAATGTCATATTTTCAGTACACTTAACTGACTGCAATTGCCTTCCTGCTCCTACCCTAACGTACACACTTTGAAATTACTTATGGTGGTTCTGCTGATGCATTCACCCCTGCTGGCAACTCTGATTTCTTTACCGAGCTCTCACATCTGGGAACAGCGAGCAGAAATAAACCCTTTGTAGGACTTTGTCTTGCTCCAGGATTTGCTTCATCTTTACATCAAATCAGACCCTTTTCTTTGCATAAATTGACTGAGAATAGTGGGTGGCTTCTCCCAGACAAGAGACATGTGTTTGTTTGGCATTGGGTGGGTGGTTTGCATTATCTAGCCGTCCGCCTCATGGTCATGCACTCCTTTGTGCTGACACAAAGACAGCGCAGTAAGACCATCATCAGTGGAAATTAGCTCAGTAGTGGTGAAAGCGCTCGCTTCTCACAATAGCCAGTGGCCATGCTAAGTCATTAGCCTGTCACTCGGTTGGGGTTGAGTCAAATTATGCTCTCAATCCGCCTCCAAACCAAATTGCATTATTGCAATTATATCCATTGCATGACATATTGTCACAGTGAGGGTGTTTGAGATGGGAGAAAGGGGGGCGAACGGAGGGATAAAAAATGGAGGAGGAGGAGGTGCAATGTGCAATGATTTGGTGGCATTATCAATTGCTGCTCAGTGTCTCAGTGTTTGATAGTTGTTTCTTTAAAAAGGGCACACAATCATATTTTCTGTTGTATCTCATGTTTGTATTTTCCACACAGCCTCTCTCTCATCACCTTCTTTTTCCACTTTCTCCTTATTGATTAAGACCCTCATTATGTGATCTGTCCTCGTCACTTGTTACACTTTTTGTACATCTGCCTCTCCTCCCCATCACTCTTAGTGAATGTCTTCACACTCTCCTCCTGTCTCCTCTTTCACACATCTCAACGCAGCTTTTGCTGTCACAGCACTCGTGTCATCAGGCTGTCAGCGCTAATCAAGGCAAGGTGCTGCTGATCATTGTGCATCAGAACATTAACAAGGCCTTCCACTTCGATGAAGTCTGAGGTGTGTTTTGGCGCCGTCCTGTCAAAACCACCGCAAGTTCTGATGGCTTCACCTGCTTGAAGTGCAGATTATAGCTACTTCTAAGAGAACCAGCGCTGCCACTGCGATGTGTGAGCTTCACACCGAGGTGTTCAGCAGTAACACTGGCTCTACTCCAGACTTAAACTTGATGTGTTTATTAGCCCAAAGTTGCAGCAAAGAAGTCAAAAATGATGCCAGATCATCATGTATTTTATTTTTTTTATAGTAAAATTAAGATCAGTACTATATTTAAGTATGTAACTGCATGGACAGCATTACAAGACTGCTTGGATGGTTTTCCTTTTAAAATATAATTTCAAAGTATTGTAAATTGCCTCATGCGTCCCAGTTTTCTACATTAAACCTCTGAGTGTGTGTGTTTGCTACTGTGCCCTTGTATGTGCCTGTGCCTGCCTGCAGAGGGACTTTGGACTCAGATGTAATTAGACTTGGTAATGATGTGGCATATTTACAGCTAAAGCCCTCTGCTAATAATAAATGCACTTGACGTATATAGTCCGCTCTGCACTTCAAAAAGCCAGAATGGGACCGCTCCATTTTAGTTTGTCAGCTATCAGTAATGGATCATTATTTCATGTCTTGGACCAAGTGCACATGAGACCCTTGTCCTTGGAGACATTTAGACGGACCGAAGTTTGGACAGCTGACTAATCACTCTGGCTCACATTTCTTGGGATAAGAAAAATACTTCATTTTTGGCTTTTATGCTGGTGTTTTCTGTCTAACTTGTCCTTGGTCTAGTAGCACAATCACCTTTAGATTTTCATTAAGTTCTAAGGTAAAATTTCCTAAAAAGAAAAAAAGCAGTTGCAATAATTCTTAAGTCATTTGAAAACTTTTTTAACTATTTAAAAAAGCATATATATTAAAGTAGAGTTCTTTGGAGTAGTTGCAAGTAGCAAATATCTTATTTGCAAGCAGTGCTCTAAAGTAAACTCTTACATCTCATCTTGCGTAATGGTTTCATTTGAGACCCTTGTCCTTGGTTCCTGGTTTATCAACAATCAAGGAAGTTGACTGCAGCAAATTTGGACCTGGTCAGGTTGCCTGCCTTATATGATGGTTTGGTTTGTGCCTCGAGCACCCAGACTCATATGCTTTTGGCAGGATGGATCAGATCTCAGGGATTACTCTCAGGCTCATTGGTGTGTCCATTTAATTTGGACATTTTGGAACCGAGTGGACCAACACAGACTCAAGGTAGATGTCATTAAAGTTCTGCCTGTCCCCAAAACTCATGTTTATCTGAATTCAGCTCCCTGATTGGCCTTGACAGGCCATCTTATCTCAATTCGTCTGGAAGTTTTGTAAACCACTGATGCTCTGCCCCTCTCCACCTCCCACCAAGGAACTCTATGGTCCAATCAGAGGGGCCCAGACGCTTTGGATTCTATCTGATGTTCATCCTTGGCTGTCCTCTGCAACCACCCCAAGAGTGTACAGATCTCTCTAGAGGGACCTATTTGAACTGAGTGATTTTATCTGAACTCTGCTGTGCCTCTGTGTGTTGTCTCTGGACATGCTCAACGTTCTTGTGCTCTGTTTCTGAGTCTAGTCGGGCATTAATTGTCTTCATCCTTTCATTCATGGTGTCTGTTCTCTTTTAGTTTTCTGGTGAGTTTCTTTATGTTGACGTTTTGTAGCGTGCTGCCATGGCAGCCTTTTGTTTTTCTAGTTTGTTAATAAAGTTTTTTTACTTCTCACCTCTGTCTGCTAAACTTTCCACTGAACCTCGACATTGTGTTCCGACACATTCTGTGTGTGAAGCACATGCAGCAAAATGGACCAGGTTAGGTGGACTCAGTCTGACCTGATGTGGCACAGCAGTAATACTGTGTAAAAATACACTCAGAGCAAGTGTTGTGTTTTATAAAAGTACTTTATGGACAAAATGGTACATTGGATCAAATATTTTATATGTATTTGCATATTAGGAAAGATTGAATACATTTTTCATTCATTTCCAGATGGTTTCTCTGATTTAGTTATTATTTGTTTAAAAAAAATTGTGGGGGAAATGTTTGTAACACATTTTAAAATGTTAGGTTTGTGTTCCTCCACCCATCTATCTCTTTTTCTTTACTTACTTTGTTCTTTCAATGTCTCGTGGGAGCTTGAGCCCATATCCAGTGGCCACTCATTGTGTGAGAGGCAGGAGACACCCTGGACAGGTCCCAAGACCATCACAGAGACAGACGAAGAGACATCCACACACTCGCTCACACCTAAGGACAGTATTGGTCAGCTGTTGGATCAGTAGCATAGCACAAAGTCCTTTGTTACACTGAATATTTCTGTGCATGTGTAAAAATGTGCTACACATTTAACTGTGGCAGGGAGCCAGAGGCTTGACATTATGAGAGTAATGGTGTGATATGTGGACTTTCTTACCACCTGCTCTATTATGCGCGCGTGTGTGTGTGTGTTGGGATGGGATGGGGGGAAGTAGCTGCAACCATTCCAGAATATGACTTACATACTACAACCCCCCACCCCCACCCCCTCCACACACACACCTTCAATCAATCTGTATATGGTATTGTGTGCATGGGTGTGTGCTCTTGTGTGTGTCTGAATCCACAGGCCTGGACCTCTGGTTGTGTGGCTGGGGTTAAGTGTGTGTGTGTGTGTGTGTGTGTTGGGGTGTGTGTGTGTGTTGGGGTGGGTGGGGGTGAGGGGTTGATATGACAGCACTGGGCAGAAGAGGGCGAGCCTCTGCTGCTCCATCTGTAGCCCTTCTGTTCCTCCAGTAGCTGACCTTTGACTGTCTTTAGGTGTTACATGACAAGGATATCTGAGCTGCTGCCCTTTAGGGGTGCGAATACTGCACACTCATTTTACACTGTTGTGGGGAATTTACATTAAGTGATCCAAAAAACAAAAAACCTCACACCTTCAAGCAAAGGTCAAAATACTACAGGCTGTAAGTGAGTTGTATGAAGTCTCTCTCTGGTAGTGAGGGCATTTCGTAGACTCCGTGACTCACGTTTGACACTGAAAAAGAGAAAGAAGCTGTTTCAATTCAGCACTAATTTAGGTGTAATATCCCAAAGTCAGCCAATTTACTAAGGAGAGGAGAAAGAGAAAATTAAGCATCTGTTTCATTTCCCTAACAGGCCATAGCCACACTCATTATGAAAAACTATGCTCTTCCAGGGAGCCTCTTAGAAACCAGGGTCTTCACAGGAAAACACGCAGCCAGCCTGTTAAAGAAGTGGCACAGACTATAAAATGTGAATCACAGCTCATCTCCATTTGAGAAAGTCTCCTCGGGGAAATCACAAAGCAGATTAGTAACAACCAATGACCATTATTTGAAGAAATCTCTTCGAAATATCAGATGGACCGATGCTCCTGCACCCAAATTTTTATGTGTTTTCGATGAATATGAAAATCCCTCATTACCCTTCCAGGTTATGATGATGAGCTGCCGTCTTAGCTTAAACCAAGCTCCCTATCAGGCTGTTCCTACCTGGGGAGATTTGTGGGTCACTGGATGTAAGAGCCGAGTTCATAGCTAAATGGAAGCTGTTGTCACCGAACAGGCGGGGGAGCTGAGACGGTTGGGGCAATTACAAAGTTTTAAGCTGAAGAGGTTAGAGAGAGTCAAAGGAATCAATTACTTTGGATGGGGTAAAGTTCTAAAAATTCATTAGTGACAGCCTAATTACAGAGAAACAAAGGGCTGATAATTACATCTGCAATAATTAATGCACTCACTGTAAGGAGCGTTGAGAACACAGTCATCAGCTAATAGCTTATTACTGAGATGATACAATCAACCATTCAGTAATGAGAGAAGACAGAGGCAGGAAAAGCTAAAAGGAAACAACAATCAGGCCTGTTGTTACAACAGGAGGACTTCTGTTAGTAGTGTCTGACAGTTTGTCACTCACAGCATCACTGATCAACACTAATGGTGTTCTTCATGCATGTAACAAATGACACTACACAAGTTAAAGAAAGTTCATACTCAGTAATCCAGGTGTCAAATCTGATAACTCTCAATCAGGTCATCTGGACAGATGACCTGATTGAGAGTTATCAGACTACACAAGTTGTTTCACAAAAAGTTTGAACGTTTTGAAATAATTGAAGGAGGGCTCTCTGAACTTTAACTTATCACAACTGTCACTTATCAGACAAAGGTTTGTAAGTGCAATCATCCAGGTAGGTAAATTATAAACAACGTTTAGTCGTCCTGATGCATGCTCAAGGTTTAATCATGTCATCTGAACAAGTTGCTTTAAGGGTGTTTTCACACCTGATAGTCCGGTAGACTTGGTTCGACTGGGGACCAGAATTCAGAACATGTGTTTACATTTCGGCTGGTGCAGTTCACATTCACACTGCACTGAGTCAATAAAGCAAACCTGTTCCCCCACCCTCGCCTGTGGTGGCACTGCACCAATAACTACGGAAGGAAATTACCGTACACGAATACCTCTGAAGAAGACACTTCTTCTTCTTCTTATATAAATAAAAACAAAAAGGAGTAGCATCAAATTTGAATGGTTTTAGGATTTCTATTTTGTCATTTTTTAATGGACTCAGCATGAGCGGAAGATAAGGCAAAAGACCATGACAAATGTTATTTTTCACACAAGGTGACTGACAGCTCCGTATGACGTAAGAGAAATGCACGTTTGTTTGCCCTGCACTGTAGTCCACTTCCTGCTTTTGGAGCAGTTTCCGATCTGCTTGCATTCACACAGCATTCGAACTGCGCCAGAGTTAACTTCAATCAAACTGAGACCTAGGTATTTAGGTGGACCAGAGTTCACTTTTTTAGTCCATAATAGAGTTCGATTGTGCATTCACACCTCCCCAAATGAACCAGATTTTCTAGGCAAATGGACTAGAGTTTGATTAAAGTGGAATAAACAGGGCTGATGTGAATGCACCCTAAGGGAGAAATGTTTTGTCATTCATCCGAAAGACTTCATCAGTCTGCAGCCTGCCAACCAGATCTGTCTTATAATTAGCCTTCTTTGATGTGTATCAAGCCAACCTCCTGTTGAATTCCCAGAAACTGGCTTTGGATGAAAGATGAAACATTTCTCCCTTAAAGAACTTGTCCATATGACGAGTTAACCTTTTTTGTGAATTGTCATGTGTGTTTGTCATGTAAAAGCTACCACCAGGCACGTTTAAACTGAGACCGAAATAGCTCAGGTGGAAACAGATAAGATCTAAAAAGCTTTTATTTTGAAACACAGGTTAGACTACTTAAGGTAAGTGAGAGAAGATTTGTTCAAAGCGCCAAAGTTCCTTCTCATTAATCCATGTATATAATCCAACAATGTTCAGTCAGGTCATCTGGACGGTTTCTTTTTTGTGCTGACACCACAGGAGTCTCTGGAACGCAACCCCTGGAGGAGTTGTTCAAAGGTGTCAGTCCTTACTGATTTATTTGGGCCTTTCAGGACCAGAAGGAGGAGGAGTAGAAGTCTGCAGTCCAGAGTGCAGAAAGACGTAAATGAGGACCAGGCCAGGGGATGCAAATGATGTGCGAATTTGGAGAGAACGGGACAGGCAGACAGATTCAGCCACGCTCAACCAGGTTCAACTAGGCAGAGTTGACTTCTGCTTCTTGTGACAAGAGGAATCTGCACAAGCGGATTCTCAAACAAACAGGGACTTGAATGGGAGTGAGGTAGTGTTGAAACATCAACTAGGAAGTCACAGAGCAATGCCCACAACAGCACACAAGGATCTAGAGACAAGTTACAGGTAAAGATATTTACAAATCTTTTCAGGTTCCCTGGGAACAAAGAAAGCTTCAGACAGCATTAGTACAGAGGCTGGTACAGAAGCTGGTACGCCACCTTGTAGCAAGTATCGGACCAGCGAAATATGTAGATTCAGGTCTGTCTTATGAAGACAAGTAATCAGCTGCTAGATGACAATCAACTGAGTGGAAGCTGCCAGAAGAGGCAGTCCTGCCCATCACAGCAACTATTTCTTAAGCCGAAAGGAACAATGGTGAGGAGGAATAAAATGACAGAATCCTAACATCATTAGTGCTACAGTTTTATTAAAAATAACACCAAAATCCCAATATATTGAGTTTTATGTTGTAAACATTTGCTGAAAATTCAAAAATGGCCAACATGTTGGCATATTTATCCTAAGGCGATGATGATGGACAGAGACTTGATGAGTATGAGAGCATCAATGCTCCTGCGAATCCTCCACCTGATAAAAAATCATCAATGAGGTCCCTGCCAAAGTGGAGGAAGCATTCATCAGTGGAACACCTTGGGGGCGACTTCAGTGTCTATTAAATTTGAAGCATGCTTATCAAGACTGTGCAGGGACAAAGTCACCCATGACCGCATGTAAGAAATGCTGGACTTCCAACTGAAAAACATTTTTTACACAGCTGAGGTTTTTTGTGTGTCGATTCTTTTGGTGGATCTGCTCTGAGTGGTGAAAACGCAAGAACACAAAGACAACAGCTGTCTAAAATGAGCCCAAATGGTTCATTCTTATCACTGGAGAAGTACATGCTTAATATGTGCCAAGCTGCCAGGCGCTGTATCTTTTAGTACAGTAGTCCCTCACTATATCACTGTTTTTTGAAACCCAGTTTTTTATATTGTGTGTACATGCTGTGCACTACTGTACATTCATCTCATCATCATCATCTTAATCACAATCGTCAAAATGTTCAAGAGCATATGAAGTGCAGTGTTTCCCTTAGATAACTAGCCATGGTGGGGCGCTCATATCGTCCATGAATTTTGTCGACGGGGGAGACAAGGAGACATGTCTGAGCTGTGCGTTGTTTGCGTCGACAGTTTTCAAAGGGGTTGGGGGTTCAGTGTGAGCACTGCCTTTAGCTTTTTAACTAGTGCGCCGCTACGTCAGTGCCGATCGGAGGGTGGGGGTGGGTGGGTGGGGGGGGGGGCAAAT
>JARVGS010001636.1:8362926-8375146 GCA_031762315.1 Hypsolebias antenori | reverse complement strand
CAGAATCACAAGTCCAAGTGTGAACTGTGTCACAGAGTAAACACAATAAAAACATGTATTATCTGCAGCATTGTTCAGTAAAATGACTCAACACTATTAATGTATTACAGAAAATATACAGACAGTACGCACACTTAATGATATTGTAGCCCATTGCATTAGTTAATACATTCAGCAAGTACTTTTACTTTAATACTTTAAGTATTCTTAAAAGCAAGTACTTATTTACTTTTACTTAAGTAAAAACATTAATATGGTACTTCAACTTTTACTAGAGTACATTTTTGTCTGTTTATTTGTACTTTTACTTAAGTACAGTGTTTGAGTACTTTGTACTTTCTCCACCACTGCTGTTGGGTGATACATTTATGTTCCTTGTACAGTTGCTGAGAGCGGATTCGACAATAAAGTAACATCGCAAATTAGTCTTGTTTTACCCTGTACTTTTTGTACTGCTGTCACAATTGTTTAAAAAAAATGGTAACAACAGCAGTAAATTACTATACCTGTATATTTGGAGTTTTTATTAAAATATTGCAATGTATTTTACAGTATTTATGTTGTTTAAAACAGATTTGTTTCATAATATACAATCAAAAACAATATACCAGTAATGTTTTTACTGTAATGTTCTACCAACTCCAGCTGTTGGTATTTTACTACATATTTTACATTTCTTATAATGTAGAATGTATTTTTTTTGTAAATGTATAGTGCATCAGTTTGATTTGTATAGTATAGTTTAAAATAAAAAGTATGTTAGTGTGATATATTGAGCACAATATTTAAGTGTACAGTACTTATTTACAAGATAAATAAACTGTTCAATTTATTTCAGTAAAGAATGTTAACCAGCTAGCATATCTTGATTTAAATCACAATATTGTGGCATATTAATAATTCTAGACAAAAGTATTGTTGCTGCTGCTTTCAAGACAAATGTTTAAAGTCATAAATAACTCCTGAAACAAACAAACGATTTGACAACAAAGCTTTTTCTACCCTGCATCATTGCCACTCTTTTTACTAGATGCAATCTGTGTAACATTGGTGTGTCAGTGCACATGTCAAGGACTTGTTTCATTCATGAAAGAGCCCAGTTTTGAATTGTCAGCAGTAGTATTATGTTAAAACACAGCAAATGTTCTCACCATCCACGCAGGAGGGTTTGTTGCGTGTCGTCCCCGCCACTTTCCCAGGTAAACAGGAGCACTTGACTGTCTGAGAGCGCTCCTCAATGCGGTTTTTGTTACAGCATCGGTGGGCAGCAATCACCTCACATGTTCCACCCTCTGAAGAGAGAAAAATAACAGAAAACTGCATGTTCAGAAAAGGTGAAAGATTAATAGAAAACATGTCATAAAACCTCTAAAATTACTGGAAGTTATCGTTCGCTCTTCATTCATATATTTTTAAAAGGAGCTCTTTCAACACGCAGCCATAAAGTGAATGAGAGATGAGCTCGGTGAAAGTCGACTTCTGCTCATGATATTATGTGAGCCGAGCAGCAGTACAATCATCAGCCACTTACACTGTAAGCATGTGTAACAAATTGGCCCTCAAGGAATCTCAATTATGTCATCAAATTGCCTCTCATTCTGCGCTGGCTATCCTCACTTCATACCAATCAGCTCATGATGACTCTCATAAGAAGCATCACACACTCAGTAGTTATTAACGTGCCGTTATTTTAACTGTTTTATGCAAGTTATCAGTATGACCAAAAACACATGAATCATTTGCCTCAGCTGCTGCGATCGCACAGCCATGCTTTGACAGTTCACACTTTTGACTCTCGTGACTGCGCCAACACAGTCTCAGGCTACACTATACTGAAGCATTAACCCCAAAGTCTAGGTGACATCAGTCAGAGTGAATGTAGTACAGTATGCCCCAGTTTGACAGAGGATTATGTCAAAAAAAGAAGAAAAAAAATGGCAACAGAGAAGTTGATATATGCCATTGGCACTAGTGGGTCAAAAACAATTGTGAGAATTCCCCACGGCAGGTTGGTGACATGATGGAACTGAGGGACACCCTGAAATTAGTGAGGCATGCAGGGAAAAAATAAAACTAGAGGACAAGGTGTGTCTTCCTGCCAGGGACTGACCGTGCCAGTGAGTAATGAGGTAGTCAGTGGAGCTGCCCCTTCTCACAATTATAAAGCATGGGGCTAATGCAACCAGCAGAGCTGCAGGAGAAAGGCCCTCCATCACTGCTCAACCCACTTCTATAGACTTCAGGAAAAACTCTTTATCTTCTTATGACAGCAACATCAACAGACGTTGGCATCTAACAATTAAAACTGGAGCTCATCCAAGTATGGACGCTAAGGGAGAAGCACTTAACTTATTCTTTCCAGTACTAAAAAAGCAGAAAGCATGAAAACAAGTTCCATACCTCACCTGGTAAGTGATTTATTCTAGTCAGCTACAGAGGACTTCCTGCTGTGGAGGGAAGGTGCATTTGCTTTTGCTGGCATGACAACAACCTGCTTGTTTCATTCTCTGGCTGCACTGTTGTGCAAATATTTGAAGTGGCTTGGGTCAGGAATTACGGAACTACGCATCCGGCAATCCAGACAAGTTTGGCCACACTTTTCCTTTTCTGTTCCCATCAATGTCTTTGCAAGACCAAAGTCCAAGAAGTTCTGGAATAAAAGAAAAGCAGTTACAGTCCTGCTGGACCAAGCTGTCGGGCAGTATTAATGTCATGCTCCGTACTGCTGTTAGATATTTCAGTGCAGAAGGAAGCAGAGCTTAGACTTTAATAGGAGGGAGAAAATTTATTTTATGTGCTTCAACCTCAAACCCCACAATCTGTTAAATACGTCACATTGTTAAGATGTTAAGATTCTGACCTTCATACCTGATCTAATATTTACAGTTTTATACAATTAATTGGATTTATTTTGAATGCAACATGTCAAACGACTAAGTATCACAAATACCCAAATAGTTCCGTCTAGTGGACACTGTTGTAGCGTCTGAAATAAAACAGGAAACGGCTATTATACATACAAATACATTTTACAACTGTAAAGACCATTGCAGAACTGTGTTTGGCCTAGTTTTTTCTGCATTTCTACTTTACACAGTCTCTTCTGTCTTACACTGTCACAGCAGCATGTGATTAGGCAGAGGTAAGATTTCTAGTGTTGTCCTCACTGGTCTTTCTCAAAGAAGCTAAAAAGGATTCACCAGATGTAGCATGAGGTAAAGCCTGGTATCTGAAGTATTTTCGTAACTGCAGGCCTACTTGTACTGCCTGAATGGTGTCTTTATTAAAGTATAAAAAAGGTCTGTTCACCTGAGGTTGGTATACACTTGTTTTAATCTGCTTAATGTTGTATTAACCTATGAAACCAACAAAGGCAGGAAATGTAAACTGTGGTCCATTATTAGTTTCGATGGGGCAAGGTTTTCATTCATGTACAAAATCAAAAGATAAGAATGTGAATAATGTGTTTGTTGTGGTATTCTGAGTAAATGTTACTTCAGACCATTTGCTGAAATAATGAACAAGGGTGATAACAAACATTCAGTCTCAAGCTCCATGATCAAACGGAAGTACAATATCAACAGCAATGTGTTCAAATGGACCACATAGACAACTTGACAGGTAAATCACCAATGGTGTTTCCACATACAGTATCTTAAAGATGATGCATAATAATAGGACCGTGCAGACAAATCTTCCTTATGTGGCCACCTTTGAGGTGTTGTTCAGTGCGATCCATGACTGGTGTCCTTCCTGAGCCAGGTGAATGACCTTTTCTTGCAGAGAATTAGGAAATATGAGAAACTTCCCTCTAGATATTGCACAAGTAAATACGGTTTGACTTCTTTTCAAAGGTGCTTCTTCACTTTAAGCCTTCCTGGGAGGATGATGGGTTGCAGTTTTGTAAGTTTTAGGCAGTACCGGTATTCACATTTAGACTTAAATTCAACAAGCTCAGGGGAAGATGTGAGAGGCATTTCGCCACGATATTCTGACTTACTGGCTGGTATTGCATGTTGTACTAGAAACACATCAGTCCAGCTGACCACTGTGCAATTTTCATGTCAGCTCTATTTATCCCTTTAGTGCTTGGCAGAGTAGTGAGGGCTTGATGATCAGTTCTGAGTGTGAATCCGAGTCCCCATGCATTTGTTCTCCATCTTTCAACTGCCCACACACAAGCCAGAGTTTTTATAAATACATGCTCTACATATTTAGTGCTTCCTTTCAGCTGGACACAGGGTGAGGGATGCAAAAGCAACAATGCATTCTACATTGCCTGAGTGGAACTGTGTCAGGAGAGCTCCCAGTACACAGTCTGAAGGATCAGTGCTGAATGTTGACAGCTATGAGTTGTAGATGACAAGTGTTGGGCTTTTCAGGATCATTGTTTTGAGGCCATTGGAATTTTTGTTTGGTTCATCATTTCATTTTCATACTGTTTGATGATGGTGCTCCAAGTAGCTCTTGTGGTGGCTCAGTCAGTGTTGCATATCCATCCATCCATCCATTCTCTTCTGCTTATCCGGGGTCGGGTTGCGGGGGTAGTAGCCTAAGTAGGGAGGCCCAGACTTCCCTCTCCCCAGCCACTTGGGCCAGCAGTGTTGCATAGCTTGGTAGAAACTTGCTGAACCAAGAGGTCAAGCCTAGGAATGAATGAAGAGCTGTCAAATGTTTTGGTGCCAGAGCTTCAGCAATGACAATTGGGTGGTCTGGACTGGATTTACTGAGGCAGCAAGGCAGTTTTTTTTTTTAGTTTTTAGCATTAGTTAGGTGTTTATCTGAACCACATTTGAAGCAGAGATGTTGCTCTTTTCACTTGCCTGTTTTTAATAAAACATTTGGTGGAGGTTCATGTACAAAATATTTGAGCTTTTTACATTCATCCTTTCCCTCCAAAGCAAGCATTTGCAGCATGGCCTATACAGATAGAGACAGGACCTTAATTTCAGCTGAGAGCAGTGTAGCATTTTAACTGCTGCTTCCAATTGGCATGCAAAGGATACACAGAGCATTGTCCAGTGTGAGGTCCTCCTCCAGCAGTAATTTATCCTTCACAGCACTGAAAGAAGCATTAGAAATTAACGGACACTTTATAAGATTATTTTTCATCACTCCAAATCTACATAAACCTCAGAGCTTGGTGACATTTTGGCTGACGGTTTTATCGGCACACATTGTCTGAATGTGTGTCTGCACACCAACTCATTAACTTATTATTGATAAAATGTCTTTCATGTGCAGGGGTAGCTTAATCAAATGCTGTAACTTGTTCTGGTAGTGTGTAGAACAGACACTGTCCTTCTGGTCCCAAGCAGTGCAATAAAACACTACGTTGTTTTTCAGTTGTCCATTTGTCTACCGCAGGGTTCATGAATAGCATGTAATTTTTAGATATTTTCTGCCACTTTGTAAATGGTTTTGGAGGCTCATTAAAAGGATGTAGGCAGGATAGGTGTAGACCAAGTACTAAAGCCCTCATCTTTGTTGCCAATTTGTTTTATTGTGGTGGTTATTGTGAAATGGAAGGCAACAGTTAAACTCACAAACGTTATTACAATGACTGTGAAGACAGAACTCCAGTCAGACCAATCTTTCTGTTTTTCTGCATTTCTACTTAAGCCGTCTCTTGTTCTATTATGTTACATCATTGCTATCTAGTGAAAATAAATAACAGCATTCTTTTTGAGACCTCACCAATAAATCCAGTGAGTCATGTGATACATCTATTGCTGCTTAAAGGTGCTCTAAAATAAAAGAGGACCCTATGTGTTGCATTTTTCTGTGTGAGCAGAAGACCTATAAATAGTAAGTGTAAGTGTTGTAATATGGGAACAGTTTGTGGACGCAACTGGATGCCTGTCCATGGGAGGTGCCAATGAGTCAGACTGTGAGAAGACACTGTGCTCAGAACAAGGTTCTGCAAGGTTTAGCTGGGAAACGTACAAATACCTGCCACTCTGATATGTATTTGCAGATGATGCACAACCTTTTAAGGAAATGCTATTCTTTCAGCAGAATAATGCACTTTACATCTTCTTTAGCATTATTCATAAGCTGTCTGAGGAACATGGCAACTGCTGTGTGAAAAAAATGAGCTGCATGACCAGTTCATACAGTCTGCAGGTTGATTTTCCACCACAAAATAACAACAATACAAAACACACTCATCGTTACTGTTGTTATTTCCTTTCACTCAATTTCCGATATTGTATGGGATATACCCTATGCCAAAATCAAAAAAAAAAATTGGTCATAATATATGATTTAAAATCCAAACTTAAAACAGTAGTTCCAATCTTTTGAAGAGGTGCTCTGTGGAATACAGTGGTAGGTGGGGGAGTGGGGGGTCATAATTATTGAAACTGTTGCTATTATGTAGTTTTTGAAGTTGAAACACACAAAAAAACAATTGATTCTTTGCTCGTCTAAAATGTATTAATTATTTATTTATGTTTATGCACATGGAGGAATTGAGGAATGGCCTGGAATATTATATGAGGCTGTAGCATCAAGTCTTAACTATTAACAGTTCAAAGTTTGTAACAATAGCAACAAAAATTATTATTCTGGACACATTTTATGAGCATATGTATAATCATATTTCAAAATGAAGACCCTAACAGACCATCCAGCACACCACTCGAAGAGAAGTTTTTCAGCCTGATGTCAGCCTGACTTCAGGAGGATTAATCTTCACAAAGCAACTGGCCCAGATCACATCCCGGGGAAGGTATTGAAAGACTGTGCCGATCAGCTCTGCAAGGTGCTGGCTGACATATTTAACTCCTTCCTCACCCTGGCAACAGTTCCCACCTACCCGAAGACTGCCACCATCATCCCAGATCCTACAAGCTCTGCGGCAACTAGTATGAATGCCTACCGGCCAGTAGCACTCACCCTGAAAGTTTCTAAATGTTTTGAAAGACTGGTCATGACTCACATAAAACTACCATAAACATGAGCAAGGACCCTCACCAGCATGCATACCACAAGAATCAATCAATGAGAAAAAAAACATCTCCTCTGTGGTTCACACTGCTCTTACCCACTTGGAACATAAGGACTCCTACATCCATATGTTCTTTGTGGACTTCATATCTGCCTTCAACACCATGATTCCCCTGATCCTGATGGACAAAGTACTCATAGTAGGACTAAGCCCCTCGATATGCAACTGGGTCCTGGACTTCTTAACAAACAGACCACAGTCTGTGAGATTCCACAACTTCTCCTCATCTACCATAGCCCTCAGCACTGGCTCCCCACAGGGCTGTGTGTTGTGCCCCCTCCTGTTCACTCTGCCCACATATGACTGTGGACATACCCATCAAGGCTGTCATGTTGAAACGTTTGCAGATGATACAGTTGTGGTTGTATGCATAACAAACAACAATGAGTCCAGCTACAGGCAGGAGGTGGAAAACCTGGAAAGCTGGAGCAGGAAGAACAACCTTCACACCAATGTGAAGAAGACGAAGGAGATGGTTGTGTATTTCGGATGGAATAAGCACACCTATCCCCCACCCCCTGAATATAGGAGGATCTGCGGTGGAAATGGTCTCCAGCTACAAATGTTTGGGTGTGCACCTTAACGACAAACCTCAGCTGGGGCAACAACACTATCAGCCTGATCAAAAAAGCACATACGAAACTACGTCCTCGGGAGGCTGAGGCGAGCTGGACTGGGAAGCCCAGTCCTCACCAGCTTCTACAGGTATCCAGTGGAGAGCATCATGTGCTCCAACATCAACGTGTGGCATGGAGGCTGCACAGCTGCAGAAAGAAAAATTTTGCACAGAGTGGTGAAGGCTGCACAAAAGACCATTGGAATCAGCATCATATCATCACAGACATTTACACCTCCAGATATAGGAAAAGGGCCACCTGAATCATGAAGGACCCCACTCACCCAACACACACACTTTTTGTCCCACTCCCCTCAGGAAGGAGGTTGAGGAGCATTAAGTGCAGAACCACTAGACTGAGGAACAACTTCTACCCTAAAGTTGTTAGACGCATGAATCTCTAATCAGGATTATCACTGTGAAGAAGAAAAAAGTCATTGTAATCACCACTTTAGTCATTGATATGTGCTGCTGATTATCCATGCTGCTGATCTCATGCTGCTGATTTATTTCATGCTGATGTATTCATTCATAGTCATCTACTCACACAGACTCATGTTCGTGCTGCTGTTGTTTGGTGTATTGTTTTTGCACTAAGTGTTTATTGTATTCTTAGTTTAGCATATTTCTTAGTTCATATCTTAGATCTTTATTTCTGTTTTCTTTTACAATTTATACTTTTGATATTACTGGATGTAACTGGGACCTTGTGTATATAATTGTGTTCCACCTCATGTGCCACATGTGACATGAATGACAATAAAGAACCTTGAACTTGAACCTGAATTGCTTCGGTCTGTCATGGTGAAGAGTGAGCTGACTCAAAAGGCAACGTTCTTGATATACTGGTTTATCTATGTTCCAACCCTCACCTAAGGTCATGAAATTTGTCTCATGACTTAAAGAATGAGATGGATAAACTTGGTCAAAATGAGCTTCATTGCAGGGTGGCCATGCTCAGCCTTAAAAATAGTGTGAGGTGCTCTGTGACTCAGGGAGAGCTTGGAACAGAGCCACTGCTCCTCATCATCGAAAATAATCAGTTGAGGTAGTTCAGGCATGATTACGATGCCTCCTGGTAGCCTCCCTTTAGATGTTTTCCAGGCATATACCCCTGGTAGGAGGCCCCAGGGAAGACCCCAGGGAAGACCCAGAAGTAACTGGATAAATTATTTATTTTCTCTGGCCTGGGAATGGTTCCAAGTCCCCCAGAATAAGTTTAAAAGTGTTGCTGGGTAGAGGGATGCCTGGGTTTTTCTCGTAGATGTGTTGCCTCTGTGACCCAATTATGGATAAATGGTAGAAGATGGATGGATGGATGGATGGATGGATGGATGGATGGATGGATGGATGGATGGATGGATGATTCAGTGTACTGCCAAAGGACACTTTGGCATTCTGTAGGTGCTGGGGATCAAACCTGTGAACCTTTGATTGGAGGATACCCTTTTTATCCATGGGCCAATCAGACCACAAACATAATTTGTTCATAAAATTTTCATAGATTCCCATGTGCCTTAACAGGATGTTCGTAAAACACATAAGTGAATATGAAATAAATTAGGTAGGTCTATCCAAGATGATGTTTTACATGAAACATCTGGTTTGAGAAGCACAGCAGTAATAATGGCTTCATGGTTATTTTACTGAGTACAAGACCACCTGTAGTACAAATGGGCACTTGAACTGGTTATAAACACATTTAGGTAGTGAGAAAACTAAAGAGGATGTAAATAACTGTTGTCAGCATTTTAATTTTTAGATGTGTATATTTAAGCATAACATTTGGTCATTCATGACACATTTATAACAAATACTTTTCCATTCACGTGCACATTCGTTATTCTTGGTGCATTCTGGCGCAAATTGGGACAACAGTAGTTTGAGTCATGACTGCAGTAGTAATGAATGTAGTGCTTGCAGCCTGTCAAGCAGCTAAAGGAGTTAAACTAACCTGCTAAGATGGAGTGGATGGCTGTGCACTCTAGCCTTTGGTGAGTGGAGGTGAAGGGCGTCGATGGGACCATCGACTGGTCATTTTTCTCTCTGCGTCCTACAGTGACAGCAGTCGTTAAATGATTGGATGTGGTGATTATGCTCAAGAAATCAATGCTTCTTTGTTCTCAGCTTAGCTCAGTGGACAATTACAAGCTGTTAATGAGGAAGGGCTGTAAAATGTGTAGATGGATAGGTGAAATGGTGATAAGAGTTAAAGAAAACAAACCATCCTTGACATTAGTGATTTTTTTTTTGTTGCTAAGAACAAAGTTTCTACGAGGATTTGAGATAATAATGCAAAAACTGTAAAATAAAATAACAACCCAAAGCCCCATAAACTATTTTAATATTCTTTGCACATAGGCAAATACATTATATTTGTGCAGTACCGTATATAGTTTTAATAACTATCAGCTTAATATTTCAACCTACTCTAGACATATATTAAATCTTATTACTGTTTATATTTTACATTTGATTGTGGGATGTTACTGGGACCCTGTGTACATAATCTCATTCCACCACATGTACTACATGTGGTGTGTATGACAAATAAATCTCTCTGACTCTGACATGCATGCAAGTGAACAGGTCAGCCACGTTTGAATAAGGATTCTGGCACTTTTCTGTAAAGGTTCTATGTGGTCCAGCCTTAGAACAATCTTGTATTACTTTCAAGTAAAAGTATGTCTGAACATTATATAGTCACATTAACAGATGTGCATGAAAAGGAGGGTTGATTATTACATTTTAGAAAAGTCTGACAGAACAAACAAACATCACATATTCCGATAACATTTGAAATTATTGTACTTTAAGGATTTTCCTACAAATATATATTTTTAATATTATTAGTAACATCTATGCTGTGTTTTCATTTATTTTAGCCAAATTACTGTCAAATTTCTGCTGAGTTTTCTCTGAAGTGTTTGGTTCAGTCTGCAACTGATGCTTCTCCTATAAGTCTGACACAAGCATTAGACAGCACGAAGTAATGAACCCAGGTGAAGTAAAAGATTATAGCTTTTTGTAAGAGTTGGCAACAACTACGCTCATTGCCGTCAGTGCAATAAAACCCTTGTAAGATCCAAACTGTCCTTTATGGCACCATATGTTCAACAAACACAAGCAAGAAGAACAGTGGATCTATTAAACGTTCTTGTCCAACATCAGGATTGTTTTACTAACGGCAAATATCTTAATCTAGTAGGGATGTACTGTCTAATTCCATATGACCCTTTCTATTACTGCTATAGGAGAGTCTAAATAACTCTGAGAATAATCTCAATGTCCAATGACCCATCTTTGATTGAAAGGAAACTGAAGGATGTTTTGCTGCACTGAAAGAAATGAATACACAGGGAGTTTAAAAAAAACTAGTGTTAAGTGCCTTTCAATACACTTCCTGCAGAACTAGACTGTGGACTGCAACATCTGTCAAACAGCCCTGAATTACTGTTATCCCTGATGATGAGGCTCTCAAACCCAGAGAGATATGCTAACTGCTAGAGAAAATAAATTTGATTCTTTCTAAGAATCTGACATGAGAGAGGGTGATTATGTGGCTGATGGACAAATTACATACTCAAAGGCTTTCAGGGTTGCATGAGGTACATTGTATCCGGCAAAAGTGTTTTTGTAAACTCTTGGTGTTTGAAAGAGTGTGATGGGAGAGGTGTTGTATGGAGTGATTTCATAATCAGTCAGAGCAGACACTTTTGGATGTGATAAACCTCTGCTGATACTGCAGGTAGATTCATATCGAGAAATACAACACACGCAGTCCTTGACTACAGTACGGATGTGCCTTTATTCAAGGTCACAGCAGCATGACGGATTAGTCCGCAGTATGGAAAGTCTTCAAGCTCACAGGAATCAAAGTGACGACTTCGTTTCATCCGCTGCTGACAAAAATAACAAACATTTGTGAGTGATTGCTTTTTGATCTCAAGGCATGGAAAAGAAACATGCAAGTCCATGCAACAGTGTTACCATAATTTGGAAAATGGAATTGCACTTGGCTTATCTTTACTAACAACAACACTCCATGCAGAGTGGCAAAGGGACTGCAAGCATTGGATAATTGGCAAGCAGCCTCTCCTTACTTTCTCGTTTGCTTCGTCTCTCCATCACTCTGCTTCACTTCCTGTTACAGTTGTTCAAAAGTTACATATGGTGGCTGGGCGCTTGGGCGTGTGTCGGCTCGGCCTGGGGTCTGCCTGGTGGGGCTCGGGTCCTCTGGCCCTGTTGGGCCTTGGTCTGGGTGGTGTGTGTCTTCGGGGCCCGTGCCTCAGTGCCCGTGCCTGGATTTGTCTCGGCGCGGCGGGGTCGGGCGGGGGCCTATGTATTTGTCGCTGTTGACCCCGGGGGGTTACTGTGTGTGGTCGCTGATGGGGCTCTTCCGGATCTCCCCCATGGTCCGATCTGGGGGGTGGGTAAGTGGTTCGTTCCGTGCTGGTGGCCCTGGGGGCTCTGCGCTCGGGGTCCCTCTTGGGGTCTTGGGCTCTGGTCCCCCCGTTGTCTGCCTCGGGTCTTGGGGGTCGGATCTCTGCTGCTTCACAGTCACTTTCAAATGTTCTACTGGAGAAGCCTTA